>ML811501.1:468866-482372 GCA_009831015.1 Picea engelmannii
TATAGACAGTTTCTTGACGAGCTTAAGCTTTACCAAGAGTAAAGCAGACTCAAATCTCTACTTCAAAATTATGAATAATGAGCCAGTAATCTTACTGCTATATGTGGATGACTTATTCTTAACTGGAGAAGAAAAGCTCATCATTGAATGTAAAAGAGACTTGCCTCGGAATTTGAAATGAAAGACCTCAGCCTAATGCATTATTTCTTAGGTCTTAAGGTATGGCAGAGTCCTAAGAGGATCTTCCTTAACCAACGGAAGTACACGGTCGAAATCTTAAAGAGATTCGACATGCTAGAATGCAAGCCCATGAATACACCCATGGAAGCGAAGCTGAAGCTGTTGGTCGACACATCGTCAGAATTGATTGATGCCACTCTGCATAGACAAATTATTGGATCGCTGATGTACCTGACGAACACCAGACCAGACATTTGTTTTGTCGTGAACACCTTTAGTCAGTTTCTGGTAGAACCCAGACGTGTTCACTTAGTGGTTGCAAAACATGTGATGAGGTACCTCAAAGGTACAATAGATTATGGTCTCAGCTATGATGGAGATCATAATTTCACATTGAGTGGATATACTGATGCAGATTGGGCAGGAAGTGTTTCAGACAGGAAAAGCACTTCAGGATGTTGTTTCAGTTTGGGATCAGCTATGATCTCGTGGCAGAGTAGGAAGCAATCTAGTATTGCTCTCAGCACAGTGGAAGCAGAATACATTGCTTCATGTTCTGCTAGCTGCGAAGCTATATGGCTTCGAAAGTTGTTGACCGGCCTATTTGACTTGGAGATGAGAGCAACCGTGACTCTATGTGACAACCAGAGCTGCATAAAGATGATAGAGACTCCTGTATTCCACGACAGGTCGAAGCACATAGAGATCCGCTATCATTACATCCGCGACATGGTACAGAGAGGAGCCCTGAAGCTCCAGTACATTAGCACGGATGAACAGGTTGCTAACGTGTTGACTAAGCCTCTATCTCGTGTAAAGTTTGAGTATTTCCGAGATAAGCTTGGCATAGTTCGAAAGGACCTTCTCGAAAGGGGGAGTAGATGTGATGTTCCTTGCTTCTAACCTAGCTGTCAGACGTAAAGCAAGATGTTCCTTGCTTCTGACCTAGCTGTCAGATGTAAAGCAAGATGTGATGTGTTCCTTGCTTCTGACCCAGTGTCAGACGTAAAGCAAGATGAGATGTTCCTTGCTTCTGACCCAGTGTCAGACGTAAAGCAAGATGAGATGTTCCTTGCTTCTGACCCAGTGTCAGACGTAAAGCAAGATGAGATGCTCCTTACTTCTGACCGAGTTGTCAGACGTAAAGCAAGATGATATGATGAGACTAGCACTGAGCTTCCGGCTGGATAGTTGTGACGTAAAGCCAGCCTAGTATCATGCTTCCAACCTAATGGTTGTGACGTAAAGCAGGACGAGTATCTTGCTTCCAGCATGAGTGCTGTGACGTAAAGCAAGACGATGAGATGAGACAAGTACTGAGCTTCCAACTTGACAGTTGTGACGTAAAGCCAGTCTTGTATTATGATGAGACAGCCTTGTGTTGTGATGATGATGATGTATCAGTTTTTGTACTAATACATATTGATGCAGATGATGATGGCATTCCTTTGAGAATGATGATGCTACCGATGAAGAAAACTTCTGATGATTTATAGATACGCCAGCCAAGATGATATTGATGATGCTATCCTCCCACTTGATGTTGTCCTCTCTCTCTCGCATGATGCTGCTGAAGAATACCCTTCTTGTTAAGGGGGAGTGTTGAAATATTGTAACTGCAAAGAGTATTCTTATTATTATTGATATATTATTCATAGGATCAATCCCCATTGTGGATTGATCATGTCGGTTATTGTAATANNNNCAAATCCCCTTTTGCGGATTGGTCAAAAGACAATTATAATAGGCAGAATAAGAAGTCGGCCCCAGCAGTTAATAAAGAGACCCAGAAATATAATAAAGGTGGGTTTACCCACCCAGTTGGAGAAGTCGGCCCTGCCAGTGAAGAGACACTTCACACGTGCCAGTCTTGTATAAATAAAGGAGGCTAGTGCCTCACTTAGACACAACTAACTTGCTCAGTTTGAGAGACAAGTTCTGATCTGCTACCAGCAAAGGAGAGAGAGAGTGGCACATATCTTGGAGAGGACTTTCTGTTTTAGCATAGATATCTCTTGGCATTGTATTGGCTATCTATATTAAGGAAGTTTTGTTGGGTTTTCTTCCCCTAGAGGGTTTCCCAAGATAAATGTTGTGTCTCTTGGGATTGTGTATTTCTCAGTGATCTTGGATTATGCTATTGTTATCTAATGAAATGCAAACATCTATAATAATGGCTTAAACATTAACAATGTATATGGACGAAGGGTGATAGAACCACCCTAGATTTTACAGTGTGATGTTTTACTGTAGGTATGGGTCTACAAAGAGATGTTGTGGTTTTCATGCAATCTAAGACCAGCACATGTCCCCAAGTAGGAGCCATGTATTATCCCCATTTTGTGGGATAACTAAGGAGATGATGTCTCGAGGCCCTCAGGCTGCAGACATGGAGTACCGAGAGACAGCTTGACCAACAGTGTCCACTTGCACAGACAGAGACCCACCTCACCACCACGGCTCCAGGTTGATCACGACAGTATCCACCACATCAGTTGGCCTCTAGAAGACATTAGGTCTTTCTCCATGAGGTACAAGTCAGGTATTATGGTGAGTGTCATTTCAATATTTGAGGCATTTGAGTTTGTTGCATCTATTACTGCTTTTGATTATGTGACATTTGCTTAGATATTATGCTCTTTGCCCCGTTTCACTTTGATGGTTGACATTGTGCCCTAGTAAGTGGGTCACCCTTAGGGATAGGTATGCTACTGAGAGGTCCTTTTGACAAATCATCGTACCATTCCCAAACATACTTGTCACTTTCCACACTTCATCCCCTCATCTCCTCACCTTTTGGAATTTTCGGGTGTATTGACCCAAGAAGGGGTTGTCCCTCACTTCATGGGAAGAAGGGGTTGAAGGCCCAGAGGCTTGTAGCTGGAAAAAGATAAAATCCAAGCCATTAACCTTCTAGATGCTCACTTAGGGATCCCGAGGACAATAAAATGTCTCTCATAAAAAACTAATGGGACCCGTAAAAGAATGACTAATAACAAATGCTAGCCAGGGAGGAGCATATGTGGGAATTGGTCTTATTGCTTACGTAGAATCCCCACACATGTTTCCAACTTGGGGAAGCATGATGTGACCAGGGTAGAGTCAAGGTGCGCATAGTTTCTCATGCTTAGCTAGAAGCCCCACCTTGGCTTCAACCTGGAAGCATCCTAAAAGAATAAAAGGCAACAAATGGGCTTGGAAAAAGGTTGCATTGAAAACGAAGGTGCAACACACCCTCTGCAAAGGCACCCATAAGTGAGACACTACAACCCATTGTATGTCATGAACCCCATACCCAAACGTCTTCCCCTCATCCGTGACACATCATCCACATGCCTTAGAAGGCGATCCCAACGGGAAAAACCCCTAAACTTGATGTGTGATTCACCCAATAGGTCTTTCTGTCAACCCTCCCATACCTAAACTTGGCAAATTGCATAGTGTCTTTGAGCATTAGTTTATTTTGATGAGGTGGTTTGGATGTACTTGCTTAGATGCAAATTTATTGATTTGATTTACTCATCATGATGCTTTGACTTGAGATCCTTGGAGGGCATATCCATTTGTCTTTGCAGGACCCAGCTGATGGACAGTTTTGGAGGAACAAGCCTAGCTTGGGCTTCCATGGGGCTTGAAGCCCACACGTTGGATGCCAAGATCCCACATGTTGGATCACAGAAACATGCCTTTGGAGGCCTAGAGGACACCTTGGAGGATCTTGCCCAACCCCTACATGCCAAACAATTTGCTTGGAAGAGGAAAAACATCACCTTCTTGAAGCTTGACGTCACACATGGGCTAGAATGTGGTGATGATGTGACATTTGGCACTTTGATAAGGAGTGGCACCTTCATTTAGTGGAGAGAGGTCCTAGCACCTTGGAAGATGGCTTTTGGAACTCCAACGTCCCTTCTCCAATCTCAACTACTTGCTAAAAAGTGCCAAAAGTTGCCCAAAAGGATGGTGGCGTCATCTTTTAGAGCTTCTTTCATGTGCAAAAGTATGAATTAAATAATATTATTTTGTAAAGTGACGAGATTAGGGTTGTTGACCCCTTATCTTGTGGTTTACCCTACATTATGTGGACAAACTATGGTCACGTTGTACGGATGCGTCTGTTCGAACCATACGACACAATCAACTCTTAATTGATACATGTACGGATAGAATGAGACGGTAGCAAATGATGGCTAGAAATGTAGTGCAGAAAAAGTACGGTTTACAGATACTGTACGACACAATTTACAAAATAGGGAAGGACGACGGTTGTACAAAAATCTGCAGTTGTACAATCTGTTGGTTGTGACAGTTGTACGGTGGTGTTCCTATGCACATCAGAGTATGGATTGTACAGCGGCAGTTGCAAGGGTGGCAGACTATACGGCAGCAGTTGTAGGGACTGGTGGATTGTTGAGCGACGGCTGTAAATGGTACGGAGACGATAATTAATGGTAAATCGTCAGCTACAATAGGTACGCGAATGGTATGGATGACACACATGTACATCTGAAATTTTTGATGTACAGACCAATTGCTATAGGATTCACGATTGTACAGACGAGAATTGGTGGTTGTACTGCTTGATGGTACGGTCAAATTACATAACAGAACGACAGATAATGTACGGTTGGTTGTTGAGTATGTGTATATATTTGTTTAATATATATATATATATATATATATATATATATATATATATATATATACCACACACTTAACTTTCTCTTCTTTTCTTTTTATATGGATATTTTGAATCTTTTCTGTTTGACGTATATATATTTTTCTTTTGATTTTTTGATATCTCCTACTGTCTTCTAGTTTCCTTGCAGCGGAGTAATATTATTTTCAATAGAATTTTTGGACAGTAAATGGCGATGTCTTTTTTTTAACTTATTTACTTCTTATTTGCAGCGGAATACCTTTCTTCTACGGAATTTTTGAGCTTAAATGATCAAAGGCCTAGTTGGTGGTCAAAGACACCAGAAATCCGAGAACAAAAATTTCCAGCGTGGCTAAAAGCCAGATTAGACGAAGTATGAATAAGTGTGGCCAATGGCCAGGATCAGAGTTTCTCTGATACCAAATGAGCCTGAGAAGGATGAAATTGTGCAGAACGTATAGATGAAGATGAAGCCCCTGTTGTTGGAGTCCTGAACAGGGGGACCAAGGACTGGGTAGTAGTTGGGGGTGGCATCTCAGCATGATCATCATCATCAAAAAGAGCATTCTCCAATTTCTCTAAAAGCATTACCCCATCCTCCAAATTATTCTCCTCTGGATGGTTGTCCGTGTTAGAATATAATGGATGTGCTCGTTTTACCATTGACAATATCACTATTGTCACCCAACCATAGGCCGAAGCCACCCGCCGAGCACCTTAACCTTGACAGAGAATCACTCTGAAAGCAAACCCTAGGCTAGATAGCCAAACAAAGGGTAGCGCACCTTTCCACAAGGATAGCGCACCAACAAGAGTTGATCAGATAGTCCAAACCCTAGCCAAGATATAGTCCAAGACAAAACGTAACTGCTAGCTGCAGCAACTGCACCAACAGCTCTCCTCCAAACCTGCGCACAAAACTAGGCACTACAATGCGCACAAGTGCTGCTCTGCAATTCTGAGACTGTCTGCCAAAATGAAGACCGGCCTCCTATATTTATAGTAATTCTAGCTAACTACTTGGGCCGACTTCTCATTCTGGGTATTTGTCTGTTTAGTATATATTATTTATTCTGGCCGACTTCTTCTCTTGGAGGCTAATAACCTAATATAAGTTATCTTCTTGAGCCGACAAGTCTTCTAGGGTTATTAGCCAACTCATTGGGGTTTCTCTTGCTTCCCGAAGTATTCTATTCTCGTCAAGTTTACACGTGGAGGTAAATACCTCCCGCAGCTACCATAATATCAACACTCCCTCCTAGCTAGGGAGGTATTACAGGGAATGGTCTTGAGCACAAAACATACCATTCACCCAATAGCATCAACATAGTTGCATATACTATCTTATGACTAGATCATGAGCACTATCATCATCATCAGTGTCATCAGCTGCATCATCTCTCGAAACCATACTCTATCTGAGTAATCAGACATGATGCTCACTCCACAGAGTGACACAGGAGTCTTTCTTCTAATCTGGACATACGTCCTAGAAGAGTAGATGTTCTGAACCATTTTTCGTCTGGGAAATCTCGTTCCTTTAATCATCCATCTGGATGATAATCATTTACCAAATTGTTGATAGTCTTCAAGGCAATCTGAACAAAATAGAACACAATTGTGCCTATCCATAGTAGTACATAACTACAATCCAGTGGTACACTACCACACCAAGTAGCAAACAAGTACTTGATCAGTAACGTATAGTCACAAACAGTGGAACACATCCACCACAGTTGTATATATCTATTGTCATACAGTCTTCATAACAATCATCTGATATCAACCTGCACAGAAACAATGTTATGATATAAACTGAATCATCTGGGCCATTCTTCCACTCACATCTGTGAGATCACGGAAGAGTATCTGCCCTCAAAAAGGTAAGACAACAATGATGAGCTATCTGGACTATTCTTCTTAAGCAAGGAAGAATAATTGTCCTAATTTCTGAGCCTGGACCATTCCCCACCCTGGGCCATTCCTCCGACACTAAACAAAGTGTAACCTAGAGAGAATGAATCTGCCCTAAGGAATGTCTGTCCCTGATTGCTGAGCCTGGACCATTCCCCACCCTGGGCCATTCCTCCGGCACTAAACAAAGTGCAACCTGGAGAGAATGAATACACCCTAAGGAATGACTGTCCGGACCATTCCGCCTGTTAACCACAAGAGGAAAAGACTGTCTTGTACCAACCTCCAAAACGGACCATTCCTCATGTTAACCACAATGAGAAATCATTGTCCGACGAGGCGGGCCAGTCTTCTTGAGTAACCCTCAAGAAGAGAGACTGCCCTAGACCACTCCCCATGTTAACCACAATGGGAAGTGGTTATCTATGGTACATCAGCAATCTGGACCATTTTCCGAACTGGAAAATGTTTGTCCGTCAGAAATATCAATCCACTTTCCGAACTGGAAAGAATCTGCTCATCCTGAACCATTTTTCGAACTGAAAAATGATTATCCATCAATCAATAATACATCAGTGCTCCCTCCCAACCTGGGAGTCATCTCTTCCTTTTTCAATAAGGAAGTCGTCTCCACGAGCTCCAGCTTAAGTACGCAAACTCTTTCATCTTGGATAGAAGCTTTACCAAAATGTCTTCTTATTTGCTCATCTGTGGAGATATGTATTTGAGAACCACTTTCTCCCTTCTGGATTTCATCACGGATAATGTAATTCTTGATTTAAAATGTACTTCGGTCTGGAACACTGGTTTTCTCTGAAGGCTTCATGTAGCTTTGATCAATAAAGTATATCATTGTTGGAAAACTGGAACATATCCATGTGGCACTTCTTCTGTCATCATGAGATCTGATCTTCTGAGTAATCATCTTGATACAATATCTCTGTTATAGAAAATCTTCACCACGCTTTTGTTGTGCACTGGAGGTTCTCCACCAAGTTATCTTCTTCCATATGCTTACAAGGGTCTCTTTCTGGTATGCCTCAAAGTCTTGAGGTTGCTCTTCATACGCTCTTTGTTCAATTTCTCTTGAGAACAGTCTTTGCATTCATCTAATGTAGAACTTGAACTCATGGATGTTGTGGATGATAGAATGGCTCATGTAGAGATATGTCAGTTTACTGGAACAAGTAATCATCATAGTCTTCTCCCTCCATCTAGGAGAACCTCTAGTTCTAGATCTTGCAATGCTTTCATTCATAAGTCTTCCATACACTGTTCTTCATCACGGCTTCCAGTTCCTTTGCTTGATTGCTTTTAGTGAGTTCATATCAGGCTGGTAATCTTGTGATTCTCGATACAATGACTGGTTGTTCTAGCTTCTCATTCTTTCTTGGGATCTTCATGTTCTTCCTAATGTTTTTCTTTAGCTCTTGGGTCCATGGAGTTTCTTATAGATTCCATGCCCTAAAGATTCCACTTCTTCCTTTTTATTATAGGATCACAGATGTGGATGGACAACCAGGGATACTTCAAGGCTTTTCTTCAAAGAAGACTTCTTCTGAGTTTGAACTGAACATGTACTATCTTTTATGGTTGCTACCATGGATATATACTTCATCATCTTCAATGGATCATAGGATTAGCTCCCTCTTAATCCTTGCTTCATGTATGAGTGCATATAATCGGCTCCCTCCGTCTAACAAAGTCCACGCTTCCCTCTGCATCTTTATTGTCTTTTGCAATATATAATTGGCTCTCTTTGTCTAACAGAGTCCATGCTTCCGTCTTATTGTCTTCTACAAAACGTCATAAGTCTTTCTCCAATTTCCTCTTGATTGTTGACTTCTTTCTGTCTTTGCTTCTTCTAAGTCTCTTCATGATTGATTCTGATTTTGGCTTATCTTGTAATAGCTTTCACATGATTTGTTTGATGTATTTCATCTTTTCATGTGTATTATCTAGCTTGTGTAATGATAGAAATCCTTATCTTATTGTTCTTCCATATGTATAGTTCTTCTTGGAACACATTATCTTCTAAGAGATAGATATACAATATGTGTAGAGACTATGCAAACAAGATATGTACAAGAACTAAGAAGAGTATTGTTACCTTTAGAAGAAGAAGTCTCTTTCATCCTGCTTAGTCTTCTTTGTAGGTTTCTTTTCTTCGACAACTGATGCTTCGTGTGTCTCCTTCCTTGTGTTCATGCTTGCGGTAAATGCATCCCATGTATTGGGAAGACCATTGAGTACTATGTTTACCAATTCCTTCTCTGAAATGATCTCTTCAATAGCTTGTAGTTGATCTCTTAACTGAGAGATTCTCACAAAGTATGATGTTATGCTGTCATCATCATTCATCTTCATGTCACAGAACTCATTCTTCAGACTCATTATTTGTCCAATGTTTTTGACTGAGAAGAGGTTTGTTAGGGCATCGTACATCTTCTTCGATGAGTCAAGATGGGAGATGTAGGGTATCAAGTGGTCTTTTATAGAGTCCACTATGATACCCATGGTATTGATGTCACCATCTTTGAACTTCTCCATAACTGCAACGTTATGCGGTTCCTTCTCTTTTCCTTCTTCGAACTCTAGTTCCCTTATCTTTCCTTTCACGATATCCAGCACTTTATTCTTGGCAAGGATGAGCTCAATCCTTGTCTTCCACACTTTGAAGTTAGAGGCTCCATCTAACTTGTTCTCTGACTTCATAGAATAAGTCATGGCTGCTTTGACTTGGTCAAACCCTAGATTTGACCAAAAACTCAAACTTGACGTCTTGGCTTACTGAGTATCAGGAGATGTGCTAGGCTAGGGCGCACTGATCTATTCGGAAATTAGGTCAATTCCTTCACTTAAGGTGCCTCAACGAGAGGGTTAGGGTTTCTGCAACTGCACCTGCTAGTAACCCTAGCGGCAGTGCTTTGGTGACTGCTCCTGCTAGAAATCCTAGCGGTAGTTCTTCAACGAGCTTAATATCCTTATGGCTATGTTTCCTTCCAGCGTTTAGACTGAATGAAGGAGGTGTGAGCCCATAACCTGTTAGAATATAATGGATGTGCTCGTTTTACCATTGACAATATCACTATTGTCACCCAACCATAGGCCGAAGCCACCCTCCGAGCACCTTAACCTTGACAAAGAATCACTTTGAAAGCAAACCCTAGGCTAGATAGCCAAACAAAGGGTAGCACACCTTTCCCCAAGGATAGCGCACCAACAAGAGCTGATCAGATAGTCCAAACCCTAGCCAACAAATAGTCTAAGCCAAAACGTAACTGCTAGCTGCAGCAGTTGCACCGGCAGTTCTCCTCCAAACCTACGTACAAAACTGGGCACTACAGTGCGCACAAGTGTTGCTCTGCAATTCTGAGACTACCGGCCAAAATGAAGACTGGCCTCCTGTATTTATAGTAATTCTGGCTAACTGCCTGGGCTGACTTCTCATTCTGGGTATCTGTCTATTCAGTATATATTATTTATTCTGGCCAACTTCTTCTCTTGGAGGCTAATAACCTAATATAAGTTGTCTTCTTGAGCCAACAAGTCTTCTAGGGTTATTAGCCAACTCATTAGGGTTTCTCTTGCTTACCGGAGTATTCTACTCTCGTCAGGTTTACACATGGAGGTAAATACCTCCCGCAGCTACCATAATATCAACAGTCCCAACGCTTCAAGTTTTTATCCTCCTTTGCCTCCTCACAATAATGGGACAACAATCGCAAGTTGTAATGAACGTAAACCAAGCTCTCTGCCCGGCCTGCATTCAAGCTGTTTCTTTTGACGTTGTGGATGAAACTGTAGGTGCTCCAACACCTCTCTGCAGAATAAGTGTTCACCACCTGTGAAAGCACCGGTGTTGCCAAACATTGGAGTTGTGGGGTGCCACCGCCATAAATGTTCCACCACGTAAGAGAACTCAAATTCCCTCGATCTCTTACTGCATGGTTGGTCCCAAAGGCACCTTGGCCAAGCATGTACTGGCTCAATTGTTGTCGTATCTGCTCACACTCCTCCTCGTCTGGGACCAATTTGTCTAATGCTTTCATATAACCTGCAGCAATTATAATTTATTATAAAAAGAAATGAATTATGAATATAGACCATAAGTAGAAAATTGAAATGAACATAAACCATAAGTAGAATTTATTATAAAGAAATTGTTTGAAAAAATTTCTACCTGCTTGAACCTTTGGATCTTGGTGTGGTTTTTTCTTGGTCCCGCCACCAGGTGTTGGTGTTGAAATCCATGATACATGATAGTATTTCGGTGTTGGCACGTATGCTAAGGCATGCAGTGGAATATTTAGCATTTCCCAGCGTTTTTCCACTTCTACACAAATAAGTTTATACATCTTGACATCTCTAGGCTCAACAATGTCTTTAATCAGCCCTAGCATGCTATCCATTTGCTCATACACCTCCCCAATGATTGGCCAATCTGAATCTAAAAACTTGATCATGTTATAAATTGCCTTGGTGAATTGCAAAACATACCAAACCTGTGACCAAAATCGACTGTCAAGCACTGTGGTCTTGACTGTTAATGCACCTTCTTTATCACTACTCAAATCATCCCATTCATCACTCGTCACCATAGCAGCCAAAGCTTGTCTCACCTTCAATAGGCGCCTAAAAGTGAGGTAATACCTAGCAAATCTAGTTGGTGCAATCTTAAGTATCTGCAACCTAGAGTAAGTGCTATAGAAGTAATTGACCCTTATATGCTTGGTGATAAATTTGATGACTTGCTTCCCTCTCTTGTACAACTGACTAATCCATCCACATTCTTTATGTTTGACAATATCATGCATCAAAAGGTTCAAGTATGCACCAAACACCCAGACCAAAAGATGTGTGGATGCATTCACTCAATGATTTTACCTGCTCCCTTACAATTTGTTGCATTATCAGTGATTACTTGAATCACATTAGAAGGGCCAACTTCATCAATTGTTTTCAACAAGAGCTCTGAAATGTTTTGAGAAGTTGCACTTATTGAGGAGGAGCCATGTGCTGCGAGAAACACTGCACGACTAGAAGAAACACCAATAACATTGATAAAATGTAGGTTCCTAATACTTGTCCAACCGTCCAATACAATGGATACCCCAACCTTTGACTATTCATTTGTAAACCGTAAAACATCGGCTTGAATTTTTGCTTTTTCCCTGTCAAGTAATAGAGTTCTAGCTTTCTCATAATTGGGACTCTTGTATCCTTTGGGGGATTTTTCGTTGATGACCCTCACCATGTCATGCCAATAGGGGGAGCAAAGCACATTGAATGGGACACCACAAGCATAGAGAAACCGTGCCACTTTTGCATCCACCTCATCCCTACCTCCGTTATCAAAGAAATCTCTTATTGTTCTTCTAGATGTAGAGATTGTAGAACCATGAGGAGATGGAAATGTGCCACCAAATCTAGATGAGACATCATCAAATTGAAGCTTTTGTTTTTTACCATGCTTTCTTTGTGTAGCTTCCTCTAGCTTTATGTATATTTGTCTCTGTTCTTTGGATATGTTAAGGAAAACATTAATCCCAAGGGACCCCTTATTGTCATCACTCTCCATTATACCACAAAGATGCCTCCTCACATGGGTATATGAACCGGTATAAGGTTTTCCTTGATGACAATCATGAGGACATAAAAATTTAATGGTTCCACCACCTCTCCCCGCCTCAAGTTGTCACAAATTTCCACAAGGGTGTCAATGAAGTTTTCCCACCTTCATTGTCCTCTTCATTGCTCTCTTCATCCTCTTCAAACCCTCCTTCATCTTCAAACCCTCCCTCATCTTCATTCTCTTCTTCCCTTTGATGCCTAGTCCCCAACAAGACCATGAGAACCAAAAAAGGAATGATAAACCAAAAGAAAATCATTTTCCTCAAGCTTTAGATGAACATCCTGCAATAAAATGAGGGAGAAGAAGGAATGGGAAAGAGTAGAAGAGGAGGAAAAAACCATAAACAAATTTAACCCAAGGAAATGAGAGAGTTGGGGTTTGGGCTTACCTCTTTAGCTCTTGAATCTTGCAAGTTGAAACTTGAGATAGATGGTTGGGAGAAGGAATGGGAAAGAGTAGAAGAGGAGGAAAAAAACATAAACAAATTTAACCCAAGGAAATGAGAGAGTTGGGGTTTGGGCTTACCTCTTTAGCTCTTGAATCTTGCAAGTTGAAACTTGAGATAGATGGTTGCCGTTGTTCTCTCCTCCAAGCTCCTCTTTGTTCTCTCCTCCAAGCTCCTCTTTGTTCTCTCCTTGAAGCTCGTCTTTGCTCTCTCCTCCAAGCCACTCTCCTTCAAGCTTTCCTTTGCTCTCTCCTCCAAGCTCAAGAAAACAGAAATAGAAACAATGAGGAAATGAGAGGGGTAAAATATCTTTTATTCCCTCCTCACTTTCCCCTAATCCCTCCCTAACCACACCCCACACTCTAACCCAACTCAAATTTTTTTTAAACATGAGTAATTTTTTGTTTTTCGTGGAAGCTCGCGGGCCTTACGTGAAGGGCTCGGGGAGCATTGGCGAAGCGTTAAGGAAGCGACCACCAGAACGAGCTTCCCAAATCTGGAAGCGCGCTTCTGGATTTCGGAAGCTTGCTCCGGGGTGCAAAACCTCACTCCCTGCCAGCATGGGAGCGATGCACACCTGAGCGAGCTTCTAAAATCCAGAAGCACGCTTCCAGATTTCGGAAGCTCGCTCCGATGGTCACTTCCATGGAGAATCCGCTCGGAGCGGAGGGG
>ML811502.1:4618-16141 GCA_009831015.1 Picea engelmannii
AGTCGTGCCCCAAGTTGTATTTAGTTGAATCTCTCTTTTTAGTGAGATCTGTTAGTGGTGCCCCAAGTTGTAAAAGGTTAGATCTGTCAGCGATGCCCCAAGTTGTGAAAACCCTTTCACAAATCGTATGTAATAGCCACATATCCCAAAGAATCTTGGCAACTTGTGATTGACTTGGGGATGGGCCAATCTATAAATTCAAGTTGAGTTTAATAAAATAAATAATTCAATGTTTAGCATGTATTATAATAATGTTCATATAAATTGTTATTTCTTATGATATTTCCCTTAATTGTGTCGTAGTTATATATTGTTGACTTGAAATCTAGATGGGATAATGTTAAATTGTCATTTCTTATGACTTTCTCCTAACAGGATGTTGTTTCTAGTAGGGATAATGTGTCTACCTTTAATCACCTATATGTATAAAATAAGCTCAATAGAATAAATAATTGCAATGCAATAAGTAATTCAAATTTTTGTGTGTATTATAATTATAAATAATTGCAATGCAGTAAGTAATTCAAATTTTTGTGATAATTGCAGTGGAATAACCAATTCAAATTTGTGTTTGTATTATAATTATATCCATGTAAATTGTTGCTTTTTCTTCCATTTTGTCATGCTGCAAGTAGATTATAATTCTGTGAATTTTTGTGTGTATTATAATTATATCCATGTAATTATACCATTCTTTCTGTCCTTTATTACAGAAAAGGGAAGAGATCAGGCCATTATGTAAGTGAAAAGTGGTGAGCATTGAATGAGAGGCTATATATTTAAAATACGTAACCGGAAATACATAGCGGTAGTGCCTCCCTTATTAGTCCCTACCAAAGGCATAGAGGGACTATAGTGATCGATAATTCATTGACTTCATTGACTTCATATTAATATGTCCTTTGACTATAAATTTTCGCATCATCTGTATTGTCCGTACTATAGAAATAAAACCATTATTTTTTATAGATAAAAAGAAACTTATATGTCATCATCTCATTGGAGAATATATTTGAGGTCTTATTGCGAGCTTCATTGTTCCCAATGTTGTAATTATTTATATATCCAAAGTTTTGAGCTTAGATGCTCTTTTTTAATTTTTATTACATTTGTACTGAAATGTTTACATACCGAAAGTTCTGAGCATGGACGTTGTTTTTTAATGTTTTTTTATTATTAGTCTCTGCCGAAGGCATAGAGGGACTATAGCAATCAAACATTTTATCATTATTTCTATTTGTATTGAAATGTTTACATACCGAAGGTTTAGAGCATTGACACTTTTTTTGAGGTGCTTGAATAGGCCTGACAACTTAAATGTTTACATAGCATGAAGTCCTAAAATAGGCCTAACTTCTTAAATGTTTGCATATCACAAGGACCTTAAACATATTGAAAACCTTAAATGTTTACCTAAATAGGCTCCTCCGAGTACATTTTTCCTCGAATTTTTCCATACAATGTTGCAGTGAATTTGAAAAATATTGTTGTCCACCGCCAGTTGCATAACCATTGTAGGTTTCATACTTATTCTATACTTGGAATGCAATTTGGACATCGTTGGAGATACATACATTATTTACTGGTTTGGTAGGTGCTTCTTGTTCGTTGGTTCATCGGTTGTTGCTTGTTTTTGTTTGGTTCAACTTTGCAAGGTTGGGGACCTGCACCTGTGGTTGGACCATTGGTGCTTATTGCTTGCTTTTGTTTACTTCAACTTTGCAGGGTTGGGGTCCTGCATTTGCAGTTGGATCAATTTTTTTTTACTTTGTGGGGTCCAGGTGTTGCACCCAGAATTCGACCTGCGCTTCTGTCATTCATCGTTTCGCAGTAAGTTTTGATGTCATAATTTCATTTTCTATTCGTTCTTTGTTGTTCATTGTTTGCAGTTTGCAAGTAAGAATGTTTTATTATTTCTACTGGCATGCTCATCATATGTTTCTGGTTCCTTCTATTCTTGGGCTTTAGTTTGGTAATCTTTGGAGATACATATGTTTTTTACTGGTTCATCAGTTGTTGCTTGTTCACTGGTTTGTTGGTTCGTCGGTTGTTGCTTGTCCACTGATTTGTTGGTTCGTCGGTTGTTGCTTGTTGTTGTTTGGCTTAAGTTTGCAAGTTTGAGGTCTTGGGGCTACAGTTGGGCCTGTTCGTGATTACTTGCTAGTTTTTTGCTTGATGTTTTCTTATGTTTACTTTGGCTTTGTAGGGTTGGGGTCATGCGTTGACAGTTGGAGTTGTTTTTTTTCTTTCACTTTGCGGTGTTCAGGTCCTGCACCCACGAGTGGACCTGTGGTGTTGTCGTTTGTTGTGTCTGGCAAAGTCGGGATCTGGTTCCTATCCCATGCCTGCTTATCCTACTCTTATATTTTGCTCCAATTCTTTTTCCTAGCTCTGGACCATACTTACATGTATTTTTAAAATGTTCTTATAGAAGAAAAGGATACGAAGATGGTGCTAGAAAGAGTGGTGTTCTGTGGATTGCAAATTGCAGTATTCAGTTTCTATGATGTTTGGCATGCAACATTGCTAGCATAATAATGTGTTCTCAAATGCATCACACCATTTAAATTTGGATGAAACCATTATCATTTTAGGATACTTCAATGTTGACATCATACAAAATAGTGGCATAACAAATGATTGGACAAGTACATGTGCAATTGCAATGTTAGTTGTCTTTTTGTTAAGATAAAACATTTGCAAAATGGACTTACTAACCATATACGGTGAAATGTGCCCATATCAAAATACAACCTCTTTATCATGTACACAGACTGGTGTGACCATGATACAATTTATCTTGTACTTGAAATTTGAGATGTACACCAAAGATACTGCAAAAATTATATGTCCATGTCTCAAAGAATATCTGGATACTTTTTCGTGGAAAACCAAAATCATTCATCTATGGTCATGCAATTTCTTAATATTTTATGGCTTGTAATATATTTTGGGCAAGAAAAACTTTATATACTTACAACCATGGATGGACAAAAGCAAAGGTTCGTGTTTCAAACTATCTTTTATTCTATTCGTTGATTCTCATTTAGTGTATGTACATATTACTTGTTCTCCTCTATATACCAGCTTCCATTCATGTTCATTGTATTTTTCGCATTCCCACATTCAAACAAACAGAATAGATGGAGAAAATGAAGGAGTCTTTACTGCAGTGATGGAAGAGGAGATACAAAGATACATGCTTGTACTGTTATTTCATATTCTATTTTTTTGTATTTCATTTATTGTCTGTATATGTGTTCACCTAATTTATTGTATGTAGATATTGCGTACCTTCCTACATAATAATTTATTGTCATGTCCTTTGTATTTTCTATGTCGCTACATTGAAATAAATCGAACTCTGTTTATTTTTTTTACATGTATTCCTACATACCCACTTTGTTCATTTCCATTTTATTTTTTATGCATTGATACATTTAAACAAACACAGTGGTTGCAAAAGACGATGGAATCTTTGTTGCAAATGTAGAGGAGGAGTTACAAAGGTGCATGCCTCTACTCTTATTTCATATTACAGTGTTTAGTATTTCATTTATTGTCTATGTATTTTTTATACTTGTTCTACTTCTTTGAACGTATTTTACTGTATGTAGATACTACGTAGCTCTCTACATAGTAAGTTATCCTCATGTGAATTGTATTGTCTTTGCTGCTACATTGAAATAAATATAAATGTGTTTCTTTATTTTACATGTATTTTTGCATACTAACTTACCTTCATGGACACTATATGTTCGACGTTGCTACATTGAAATAAACGTATTGGTTGGACAGGAAGATGAATTATTATATGCCACAACAGAGGGGGTTGTGGTACAATCTTCGAAAAAGGTATACCAACTATGCTAGTATATAAAACATACAAAACGGGTGGGTGCATATTATATTGGACTAGAAAACGATGATTTGGAAACAACGGGCCTTTGTTGAGACGTCTCGATTCCAAACATTTCCCTCCCCATTTCTAATTTTCCCACTATCTATTATCCATTTTTTTCCCCTCTTCTATACTTAACTTATATCGTCTATTTTTTCTTTCTAGTTTCTTTGCTTAGTCATCTTTCTAAAAATGTCTAGGTGTGTGGGTTGGATGACTCATGGGTTCAAATTTATACTCATGATTTACCACATTCCATACTTGGCCACTTTTTCGATCGCGGGTTCTCGGGCTGGAGGGTTCAATATTGTGCCTCTAGCTTCAAAGGTTCCACGATATACATATTGGTCATCATACCCCCCCATCATGCCCTATTTCCTGTTATAAATTTTTTCAATCAAAAAATATGAGGCATATAATTTGACCATCGGGTCCTCATGTTTCTTGAGTATCCCTTGAAACCATATTTCGTATTCCATCTCCTTTGACCATGTATGTGATATTTAGAACAGTTATGGACAATATACAATGCATATCCTTATTTAGTCCTGATTTCCATCTACACATACTTGCATCAGAAAAAGTTGGACTAGTGACATGGCCATGAGCAGTCAATCATTGCAAACATCAATAGACCGACAAATCCAAAGGTAAAGATGCATACATTGTGTTCCTCTTATGTTTACCAAACAAATATCCTTAGTTATTTGATGCACACCCTCCTTCTCTCCTGGGGTTCTGCGACCTCCTAGTCTAGGATATTCCAATTTGCTGAGTCAGATCGACTCTTCGGGCTCCTGATTGAACCGAAATCAAATTCTATAGGCCCCCTTTTCACCTAAAGCGCCGGTCCTATGGAATCCGTGGGCCCTTTCTCTAGCACTCTTGGAACTTTTAAATTCACGGGCGCTAGCTCCTTCTGCTAGGCCCCTTCCTACATGTGACCTCGGGATATGTCCTCACGTAAACACGCGATTGCAAGGCGACCTAGAGTGGTTTGAGACCATGCTGATTTTGTCCCCACAATTCACTACCAGTTGCCATGTATCCCTTTGGAAATACTATGGTTTCAATTTCATCTCGCTCTAATGTTTTTAAAACCCAATCAGTTTTTGTCCGCACAATTAAGCACTATTGCCGATATCGTGACCTTGACGGTGTCTCTTGATAAATGAATACAATTAACTTTGCTCTTCAGGCTTCGAGAGTTTTAAACTCTCCACTCTTTCTTCCTCCGTAGTTCTTCCACCCGAAGTCGACGATTTGTCAACACGTATCCCTAACAGATTGATGGTTGTGAATCACTTCGGCTCTTCGGGCTTCAGGAGTTTCGAACTCTCCACCCTTGCTTCCTCCAAAGTGAATATCTTCTGAAGTGGAATATCTATTGACACTTTTCCTCAACAAATGGATGGCTCATATGAGCTCCGACTCTCTGGCCTTCGATAGTTCTTGTTCAACACAATCCTTTTTCTCCCATAGTGAATTTTCTCCAAAATGGAAGATCTCCTGCCACGTGTCCTCCTCAAATCAAGGACTCTCATTCACTTTGATACTTCGGCCTTCGGGAGTTTCAAATGCTCTATGCTTTCTTTTACTTAGAGAACTTTCACTCGTAATACAAAATCGTTTGACGCATGTCCTCCTTCATGATCAATGACTATGAGTGACTTTGGCTCTTCGGGCTTCAGGAATTCCAAATATCCACCTTCACTTTCTCTCAGAGTACTTCCACATGAAGTGCACAATCTGTTGATGCGTGTCCTTCTAGATCTGACAACCACTATCCACTTTGTCTCTTTGAGCTTCGTCAGTTATTTCACTCGAAGTTGATGGATTTCTTCCACGTGTCCCTCTGGATCCGATGGTCCAAATCTTCTCCGCTCCCATCGAATTCCTTTCGGAGTGCTAGGGCTCCAAAATTCCTGATCTCTCACCACGTGTCCTTCGCAATGAACGGTTGTGATCTAATTCGGCCTTTGGTACTTCGGGAGTTTGTCACACTCCACACTTGAAATCCTCTGAAGTGACTTTCCCCGAAGTCTCAGGTCTGTCGACACATGTCTCTTGGAAACCGATGACCTGGTTCTATTTCGGCCTTCGGCTCTTTGGAGATTTCCCTTTCTCCTTGGCCAAAAAACCTCCAAAGTTCTTTCTCTCCAGAGTTGTGGATATTATACCACCTATCAACTTTGACGATGGAGAGTCCCTGTTTACTTCAAGACTTTGGTACTTCCGCAAGTCTGCTCTCCTGTGTACAAAAACGGTTAAGGCCCATGCACTTTACCTTGGTCAAACGACTATCGATTCTCTGCGATCAGATCCTACAAGTGAGATCTATTTCTTCCTCAGTGCATTCCCTTGGGTGTCTGAACATGGATTCAACGGTCCAAATTTCTTCCCACAACTGATCTAACGGTTGTTGTCGCTCCTCCTCCTAAGCTTTGGATTTCTTCCGACTTGGAAGAATTTGTAAGTGTTCAAAGGCTTCGGCCTTTGCTCCTCTTGCAAGCCTGATTTGTTGGGTCTTGTATGCACTTCTAAAAGTACTATTCCTTCTGAGCTTTGAATTTACTGAGTCTCCTAAGGGTCTCATCCCTTCTCCTCCCTTCAAAGGGTTCTTGTTCCCTCCTGGCAACCTCTCGCTCATAGTACACCTTGTTGAGCATTTCTACAGAGTGTTCAGTAAATATGTGAGTATATTCCTTTGATACTCTCCTCTTTGAAATCAACAAAGATTTCTCCTTTTGCACACTTGCACCTTCTTGATGCCCACTTAGAACATCTCTATAGACTTATCAGTGACTCTACCTCTTTATGCTTCCTCTGCATAGTTTACCCTCCAAGCTATTCAAAAACCTTGAGGTTTCCCTTGAGTTATCATCACTCTGGTGCACCCTCCTGGCACGTTCTTTTCTGACTGAACAAAGTTCATATGTGCACTCCTTGCAGTGGCTACATAACCTCCAATGTTCTGTTGTGCATTGCTTGGACATCCTAAAGAATCCAGAATGATATTATGAACTCAATCAAAGATAGAGAAGTCTATCTTCCTACTGCAGATGAAACCTATCATACATATACAACATACATTCATAAAACACATAAACATATAAGCGATCATATGCAGGAAACATTGTTTTCATTTTTCATTAATAGGAAAATCTAATTACAACATGTGCAGGCTAGACTCGAGTAGAGTCTCATCTCTCTCAAGCTCTCTCAAATAAATTCTCTACCTCCTATTTTCTCCCCTGAGGATTTCTAACTCCCAACCTTGAGTTCTGCTTCTGAGACCTCTCCTCCTCTGAAGCTCTCTCTCTCTCTCTCTCTCTCTCTCTCTCTCTACAAGAGGGATCCTCGAGCTTATCCTCTCTTCACCTAACCCTATCTATTACATTGAACGAACATCAATATCTCAGATCGAAGGCCATGTTCAATATCTTTACAACTCTGTCCACTTAAAGGCAACCTTATATCCTTCTTGTACAAAGGCATGGCTTGGTTTTCACTCAACCTTACAACATCAATCCGTATAGGATCATATTTCAAATTAAAAAATGGGAGGCTTTATGCCTCTCCCTTTCCCCAATGCATGCCTATGTGTTGGCCTGTTGGCACATATGTTGATGTGGAAGGATGCTCCTACATCATACTCCACTACTAGGAAAAATTCATGAGCTCCTCTTTTCTGTTGTTGAGACCTTCCAGGGTCCCATACTTTCTGTTGGATTTGTCCATCTGCTCCTTTGATTTGTTGTTGTTGCTATTTCTACTCCCCTACTGCTATGGCATGATCTCCTCTATTTAGCTTCTCCTTTTTTACTGCTTCTGATGTTGAACTCACCATCCACTCTCTTATCTCCTCTATCACCCTGTCTAGTTGCTCCAATGGTTGGTTCTAGTTTTGCAGTCTACTCTGTTTCCCTTCTTCCTTATCATTGGGTAGATCATCTTGATACCCCATGTTGTTTTCTTCTCCTATGGAATTATCTTTCCAACCTACTGCAGACTCCAATTCTACAGTCTCATAATTGAGCTATTGCCCAGCTTCCTCCTCTGACATATTATCTTGTGTCAGTTCCTCTTGTGTTGGTTCAACTCCAACTTCCTCCAGTTGCTCCTCAAGACGGTATGATCCTCCACCCATTTCCAACTTGACTTGTTGGATATGCCTAATCTGCATGTTTACCCTTCTCTACAGGGCTTCCAGTTCATCATACAACTCAACAAAATCTATATTGTCTACTTCCTCTTTTGCTGCAGGATCTAATGTTGTAGTCATTTCCTCTTCAGCTCCCTGGTTGAAATTTTTGAGCCATTTCTATGAATGCTCATCTTCTTCTCCTACATGGGAATACTTCAGTATCTGCTCCATTTCCTCTCTTATGAAAATCTTAGCTCGTTTTCCTTCTATTGTTGCACCTAAAAAAATTATTCTATCCTCTTCTTGGCTGGTTGGCATAAATTTTTTGATCCCCCCAATGATCAGAATGCACCTCTGACTTCCTCTTTGCTGGTGGAAGTATTTGACTTCTCATCATCCTCATTCACACGGTCTGCAAATCCACATGAGTCTTCATCTATCATCACTCCTTGCTTATATGAACTCACTTTTGAACTCCTGATACTTTCAGACAATCTCATTCTAATTCTCTTGCCCACCTGGCAATTTAGGATTTCTCCCATGCTCTCTTGGAAGTATATGAGATATTCAACTGATCTCATCTCATTTCCCACCTGGCAATATGAATTTCCATTTCTTCCCTCCTAACAGTCTATGAGATCCTCAATTGATATCATCTCATTGCTCACGTGGAAATTTGAAAATTTATCTCTGCCCTCTTGGAAGTTCATGAGATCTTGTGATCTCTTCTCCTCCTCATCACTAAGGATTTTTCCAATTTTTGGCTCACAAATGTGAACCAATTTTTCCTCTTTGTCACTGAGGTTTTAAACTTCCCTCAACCACCTCCTCAACTCTTGTTGCTTCTTTCTGGCCAACAAATTTTGAACATGCCATTTTATGTTCATGTTCAGAGGCCATTCATACCCCCAATGTACATTTTCCTCCTGTTGGATCTTCAATGTCATTTGTTCCATTCTTTCCCTTATCTCAATGAACTCCTTGTCAATTTATTATTTACTTTTTTGTTGGTGATCCTTTCCTTGACCACGCCCATGGCCTTCAGTTTCCATTTTCAGCTTCTACCTACCCTCTTGGAAAGTCTGTTGTTCACTCTACAACTGAGAGCATATCCAACTTCTCCCACAACTCCTCTAGTTGTTCGATTTGTTGTTGCACACATGCAACCATCATTCACATGAACATCAGTATTCTACTTCCTTCTTCACATGTTGTCTACAGGCACAACTAAACCTTTGATACCATTTGATGTTATCAGATTACCTCTTCTCACCTTCTCACCTTTGCCTACAATCAACAGATGAATTTTAACCTCTGATACCACCTGATACAATCCCCCTTCACTTTTGTGGGTTCTTCGATCTCCCGGTCTAGGATCTTCCAATACACTGAGTCGGATTGAATCTTCAGGCTTTTTCTTAAACCCAAATCAACTTGTACAGGCCCCCTCTTCTCCTAAGGCGCAAGTCCTATGGAATCTGCATACCCTTTCTCTAGCACTCTTGGTACTTTTCAATTCATGGGCCCCAACTTCTTATGCTAGGCCCCTTCCTAAATGTAACCTCGGGCTATGTCCTCATGTAAACACGTGATTGTGTGGTGACTTAGAGTGATTTGAGATCACACCACTTTTCTCCCCGCAATTCACTACCAACTACCACGTATACCTTTGGAAATACTGTGGTTTTAATTGTGGGCCTCTCTATGGTTTTTAAAACTAGATCACTTTTTTTGCCCACAATTAATCACTACTGTTGATCTCATGACCTCGATGGTATCTCTTGATCAATGACTATAGTTAAATTCTCTCTTTGGACTTCGGGAGTTTCAGACTCTCCTCTCTTGCTTCCTCCGCAGTGCTTCCACAAATCGATGGTTGTGATTCACTTTGGCTCTTCAGGTTTCGAGAGTTTCAAAATATCTTCCCTTCCTTCCTCCGAAGTGACTATATTCTGAAGTGGAAGATTTGTTGACACCTGTCCTCAACAAACAAATGGATCAGATTAACTCTGAATCTCTGGCCTTCGGGAGTTCTTGTTCAATGCACTCATTTTTCTCCCGTAGTGAGTGTTCTCTAAAATGGAATATCTTCTGCAAGGTGTCCTCCTCAAATCAAAGGCTTGCGTCCACTTCGGGACTTCAACCTTCAGAAGTTTCAAATCCTCTACACTCTCTTTTTCCTAGAGCACTTTCACTTGAAAAACACAATCATTTTACATGTGTCCTCCTTCACAATCAATGACTATGAGTGACTTCGTCTCTTCAAGATTTGGGAATTATAAATCTCCACCTTCACTTTATCCTGGAGTACTTCCACCCAAAGTGCACAATATCCTAATGTGTGTCCTTCTGAATTTGACGACCACTATCCACTTCGGCTCTTTGGGCTTTAGGAGTTTCAGACTCCTGTGCACTCGTTCCTCCCAGAGTGCTTTCACTCGAAGTTGACAGATTTCCACCACAAGTCCCTCTAGATCCGATGGTCCAAATATTCTCCACTCCAGTCGACTTCCTTTCAGAGTGTTAGGCCTCCAAACTTCCTGGTCTGTCACCATGTGTACTTCGCAATGGATGGTTGTGATATACCTCGGGACTTCAGGAGTTTTTCACACTCCACACTAGAAATCCTCTGAAGTGACTTTCCCCGAAGTCTTAGATCTACCGACACGTGTCTCCTAGAAAGCAACAACCTGGATCTATTTCAACCTTCGGCTCGTCGGAGATTTTGCTTTCTCCTTGTCCATAAAACCTATGAAGTGCTTTCACTCTAGAGTTGTGGATATTACGCCACCTTTCAACCTTGACAATGAATGGTCCTTGTTCACTTCAGGACTTTTGGACTTCAACAAGTCCACTCTCCCATGCACTTTACCTTGATCGGACAACTGTCGATCCTCTATGCTTAGATCCTACAGCTGGGATCTATTTCTTCCTGGGTGAGTTCCCTTGGGTGTCTAGACATGGATTCAACGGTCCATATTTCTTCCCATAGCTGATATAATGGATATTTTCTCTCCTCCTCCTAAGCTTAGATTTCTTTTGACTTGGAAGAATTTGTAAGTGTTCAAAGGCTTCTTCATTTTCTCCTCTTGTGAGCCCAATTTCCTGGGTCTCGTCTACACTTCTAAAAGCACTATTCCTTCTGAGATTTGAATTTACTCAGTCTCATAAGGGTCTTGTCCCTTCTTCTCCATTCAAAGGGTTCTTATGCCCTCCTGGCAATCTCTCTCTCAAAGTACACCTTGCTCAGTGTTTCTACAGAGTGGTCAGTAACTCTGTGAGTATCTTCCTATGATACTCTTCTCTTTGAACTCGATAGAGAGTTCTCCTTATGCACACTTGCACCTGCTCGATGCCCATTTGACAGAGATCTACATAGTTCTTAGTGACTCTGCCTCTCTATGCTTCCTCTGCACATTTTAACCTCCAAGGTATTCAACAACCTTGAGGTTTCCCTTGAGTTATCATCGCTCTC
>ML811502.1:31537-66961 GCA_009831015.1 Picea engelmannii
TATTTACATGTTAAATACAATATTTATCATGTTTATCTATTTATCCCACATTGATTAAACATATTGATGATCCATATAATTTTAGGTATATATGTAGACAATATACCTAATTTTGTTTTATCCCACATTAGTTATACTAACAATAATTTATATCATTTGTGTTATATATACACAGTCTTATTTTATATTTTTATATTGTGTTATATCTTGGGCAGTATCTGTTTTAGGTTTTGTAGCAAGCTAAAACATCGAGATAAAATTCTTACATGTTTTCTACTGTTTTCTAAAAAGCATAGATGTTTTCTACTTTTCTCAATAAAATCCTTAAGATTTTTTGAAAGAAAAAGGCAAAAAAAGTTAAATTTAGATATAATTTTTTAACTTTTTTTTAGCTTAACATTTCAAAGGTTAGTTTTTTGTTAAATTCTTACATGTTTTCTACTTTTTTCTAAAAAACATAGATGTTTTCTACTTTTCTCAATAAAATCCTTAATATTTTTTGAAAGAAAAAGGCAAAAAAAAGTTAAATTTAGATATAATTTTTTAACTTTTTTTAAGCTTTTGTCTAGTTTTTTATGTTTTTTTTATGTTATTACCTAGGTTATATGTTATTACCTATAACCCTACAGTTATATGTTATATAACATATAACCCTATAACCCTAGGGTTATATGTTATATAACATATTATATGTTATATAACATATAACTATGTTATACATTAATATAACATATACGATATGCATATGTTATATTAACGTATAACATTGTTATATATTATATAACATATAACAATGTTATATGTTAATATAACATATACAAATCGTATATGTTATATTAACATATAACATACTTACATGTTATATTAACATATAACATACTTATATGTTATATAACATATAATAATGTGATATGTTATATAACATATAACAATTATATGTTAATAATAAACATTTCCCTAGCCCCCACGACAAAGCCTTGGGCGCGCTCGAGGCTTGGTCGTGGGGGCTAGGGTGATGCCCGAAATCGCCTCAACCCCCCCGCGGTTAAGGCATGACCCAATGGGATTGTGCCTTAGTCGAGGGTGGTTGGGGCTATGTCGAGCATTGCCCTAGCCCCCAATTCCAAACCTCAGGCCGTCGGGGGGTTGAGGCAATTCCAGGCATCGCCCTATCCCCCATGGCCAAGACCCAAGCGCGCACAGGGCTTGGTCATGGGGGCTAGGGAAATGCTGCTTGTAACATAACATATAATTGTTATATGTTATATAACATATAACAATGTTATATGTTAATATAACATATACGATACATATATGTTATATAACATATAATAACATTGTTATATGTTATATGACATATAGCAAGGTTCTTATATGTTATATAACATTGCTATATGTTATATAACATAAAGCAAGGTTGTTACATGTTATATAACATATAACAACATTGTTATATGTAACATTACATATATATCTAATCAATGTTTTAGTTTTTTATGTTTTTTAGTTTTTGAACATATATATAACAATTAGTTTTTATAATCAATGTTATATATTTTAGTTGATTATAATGTGAAAGGTCTAATTTTATTTTTTTTATCTTAATATAGTAAAATGTGAGGAAATAGATTATCTCTCAGTATATCTGGATCACGACCTGCAATACTGGCAGCAAAAATTGCAACAAGAACCTCCATGAATGTTAGGCAACAAAGTGATAGCTTAACACCTGAGCTATCAAGGGCAATGAAGAATGTTAGAGAGTGGAAATCTGTGGAAGGTGAAAACAAACAAGAATATTCTTGGTTTCTTAAAGACAAGCAAGGAAACAATGGAGATCAAATATATTTGTATTGTGCCAAATCAGAACATGTCCATGGAAATTATTAGGCACTTGTCTTGTTATGAGATATATGTTTGGTGCCAACCACAGATATTATTTATGCACTTGTCAAACAAGAGAGAACTTATATCAAGTTTAGATATTCTTTCAAATTGAGAAATTATAATAAGAATTAATGTTTTTCAGAATTATGTGCATCCATCGTTGATGACATTGAGAAAGGCAATGTAAGTTTTATATTTCTATTTTTGTGTCGTTTATTATTTTTAGTATCATGCTAATGTTTTAATTTTATTTAACATTAAAATGTTTATTTTATTTTTACAGAATTTTGTTGAACGACTTTCACGAATGTTAGTGGGGATTTACTCTACAGAGAATGATACCATGGATGTCATCAACACTTTTCATATAGAAAAAACACAAGAAGGAAGGAAAAAGAAACACAAAGCAATGGAGGTTGAACCTACAAGAGTAGACAGAAAAGAACATGAAAAAAGAAAGAAAAATCCTCATTCTATAAATCCTAAAAGGGTTACATTTGAAAATGAGGAAACTCCAAATGAAGGTTTTGTTGAGATTTATCCCAATTAGGTAACTATCACTCCTTCTCTCAAAAAGATCAAACAAGATAAATGCAAAAGATCATTGGTTGATGATGAGTCTATTCCTATTGTTTATGAATAAATCGTTGATTTAGATGAAACACATTTAAATCATAAGCGGAAGAAAACAAATGTTGATAATGTTCAAGAAGCCATCGTTAGCTCAGAGTATTATAGTGAAAGTTATAAAGGTAGCAAAGAAATAATAACACGAGGTGTTGATCTATAGGATGGTATTATGAAAACAACACAAAATGTCATTGAAAATAGAATGAGGATGACAAACTTAGTTGATGATGGCCACACATTTCAGTTGAATGTGAAACAAATTTATAAACACACAGAAGGGTAGGAAAAATATCAAATTAGAAAACCACATCACTTGCATATTCACAATTTGAAAGCATTGATTAGATACAATCCATATGCACATGTGGTTAACTACCTAGTTCTCGTTGACCCAATGGAAGTTCCTACGAGGGAAAAATATGATAGATCAAAATGTTTTGACTACAAATATTATGTGATTGATGGAAATCATTCTGCAGAGGCTAGAAGAGAATTGATGCAAGAATATCTCAATAATCTTGTTTTTGAGATAGTCAAATGCATAATTTATGTAGGTTTAACAGATTCAGAATCAAAGTGACTGGCATGGGATCATAACACAGACAATGAGTACAGAATGTCTATGACCTTCATTCAAAGAGTGATATTTATCCACAATGACTTTTCTGAAATATGCCACGGGGAGAGATCAAATGTCGATGTTAAGTTTTAGAAGCAATGTTTGATGGAAATAGGATTCTTTCTTGATGATGAAAATAAAAAAGAAAAATATCGCAAAGAAAGTGATATATTTAGATCTCTGGATAATTATTTTCAATTTGGATTTAGAACTAGATAGGTATGGGATTTGATAGATGAGATATTCACCCTATGGGAAAATGTTGGTATAAAAAATCAAAGAGTTAATAAGGCTAAACCATTGATATGTGGCACAAATAAGACAAGTCCTGACATAAAAAGTCTTCCTGATTATATGACTATAACAACTTGGAGATCAATACAAGGAGTGAAGGATGATAAACTTATCATAAGTATATTATCACGTGTTAGGTCGGGAGAA
Organism: Picea engelmannii; assembly: GCA_009831015.1. Classification (NCBI taxonomy): domain Eukaryota; kingdom Viridiplantae; phylum Streptophyta; class Pinopsida; order Pinales; family Pinaceae; genus Picea; species Picea engelmannii. The sequence goes on from ML811502.1 coordinate 35,115, forward strand.
TTGTCAATAGAAGAAATGTGATGAATTTAAAAAGTAAGTCTGTTGAGTTATTTTTATTTATGTTAGGACAAGATAATTAATTTTTTTCAGTTTAATGTGAGTTTAACATTATTTTTGTTTTATTTAGTCACAAGGTGTATATGAAAATACAAGAGGAAATGGTCAAGATGTTGAATGAAGAAAGTTGAGATGATGTTAAACTCAACTATCCAGATTCAATCTCTTCAGCAGTATTGAAACATTTTTTTGTTGTATTTAAAAAGGTATGTTGATTTATTACATTCATATTATTCGTTTGTAAATTAATTTATTTATATTTTAATAGTTATAGATATATAACTATATGTTTGTTTGTTTCATTAAACATGCCAAAGAAGAATGCAGATGGAGTACCTGAAACTTTCAAAAATTTTATTCAAAAGGCTAAGTTTGAAAGAGAAAGAAGGAGACGTGTTCAAAATGTTCAACTTGATGACACCCTTGATCACTACATTTGGAATGGGCTCAACACTGTTCAATATAAAGTGATATTAGCTGATTGTAAAAAACTTGCAAGTATTGTTCCTAAAAAACAATACTCCCTAGTTGTTGTGGATATCCTTCATGGTTATAATATCCCAAACATTGAATATGATACCGAGCCTTATATTTACCAAGCTTTCAGTAAAGTGCTTATGGGATTTATAGAAGTTTCAACATCACCATTTTGGAGATTTCTAGTATTTCATTCAGACACACAACAAGGATTAGTACAATCAAGTTTCAAGGGGAAAGAAAAGACGAGACAATTTATTTGGTAAGATATTGAAAGTGTATGTTTAGCAATTAATATTATAAAACAATTTTATTAATTCACAAGTTAATTGAAATTTCACTTATTTGTGTTACAGGCACAAGCCAAATATTCAGAGCTCCAAGAAAGAATCACTTAAACATGATTTTGAGAGAATACATCTTGCAACCTAGACAAAAGATAATTCTTATAATTATGTTCTTGTCAATGCAAATGATGGGGAGACTCCTAGTAGTATATTTTTATACAATGTTGTGGTTAGAAATCTAACATATGAGGAAAAAGATTTGAAATAAGAGATGGTTAACATTTATCAAAAACCACAAGCATTAATTAATTATCTTATAGATAAAAAAATTCAAATGAAGGAGACTGAGTTTTGGATTTGTTCTCGGGTTTAGGTAAGAATTATGATCTAATATTTATGAAATCATACTTCAATCTTAGAGTATTTTTAATTTATTTTTTTACAGTATCTAACTTCATTATTTATTTTGTATTTGGTGATTAGGTACAACATTAGCATGTTTCCTACAGAAAGGAAGGAATTGTATAGCCATTGAAAGTGACCCAATAAAATGAAGTTTTATTCAACAAAAAATTAATGCTATTCCAGATCTTCCAGATGAAATGCAAGAAGTTGGCTTGAGGAAAGGATATTTTAGTGAATCAAAGGTGGAAAAATTGTTAAAGGAACCTCAAGTACCATTAGGAGGAATGATTGGAAAGGATCACTTTGGAGAACTTACAGATATCAAAGAACCAATGGAAGAACAAAATGACACAATGGAATAACAAAATGACGTCGAAGAAGATGACAATGTGTCTGTTGAGCATAATGAATTTGGGATATATGATATTGTTGATTAGTTTAAAGATGGCTTTGAAGACGATGCTCAATTTTGCAAATTTTTGATGAGTTATAACTGTAATGATTAGACTTTCATATTTGAAAATAAGAATAAATATGTATCTCTTTTTTTTTTGTGATGAATCTTTTTACTGTTTCTTTTTTCATTTTATTTGTATTTGAATCACTGTACATTGGGAAATTTTATTAAATGTTGTTATGTTTTTACTTCAAATGTATAAAAATATGAAAGAAAATGATAATTTTTTAAAAAATTTAGACTTTTTTTGTTCAATTATGTCCATAAAAATGTTTTATTTGACATGTTATTTTAAGGAATATGCACCAAAATGTATAGGTTGTTTTATGATATATGGCTATAAAATGTGTATTTATTTTTTAAATATTCAAAAGTAGTGTTATTTAACTACAATTTTTTTCGATTTATTGAAGTAAAGGTAAACAATGTGTTAAAAACAATGTTTTTCAATGTATTTAAAAAGTATGGAACAATAAATTAATTAAGGAGAAAAAATTCTATGAAAAATCGTAGCTTCGAAAAAGTAAATGGTAAAAAACATTTTTAAGATTGAACGAAGCATGAAAAAAATACTAAAAAATGAGTTGAATAAAAACTATATATATATATATATATATATATATATATAGAGAGAGAGAGAGAGAGAGAGAGAGAGAGAGAGAGAAAATGAAAATAGATGAAAAATAAGCATTTAAAAAGATAATGTGAAAACATTGTTGATTAAAAATTTTAAAATATAAAAATTTAGCTAAAAACAGAGAGGGGGTGCTACTGGTAGCACCATTTTTAAAAACAAGGTAAAAAATTGGACCCCCAAAAAAATGAGAACTCTGGAGAGTTCTCATTAAGTTGGTAACTATGTGTGTGTGTGTGTGTGTGTGTGTGTGTGTGTGTGTGTGTATAAGTTCTTATTTCTAAGTATGCAATTAGAAATATTTAATGCAAAACCAATATTTGAAGAAATCTCCCATTAATACACATTAAACCAAGATTTTCGAAGGGTTATATTATCCCTTCCGACTGTTAATTTCAAACATCATGGAATGTCATTCGTGCATCCTTGGGTTGGCATGTTCACGAAATATTAAATCCTTAATTATGAAAACGAGTCCGCCCAATCGTTTACCTATTCCATACTTAGCCACTTTCCTAGAATTCCACAAATATACGAACCAACCGCTGAACTGCCCCATCATGCCCTCTTTCGTTTCACATTTTGCAGTAAAACATTATGAGACATAAAATTTGACGGTCAAACACTCACCTCTCTTGAATATCCATTGTAACTCTATTTTGAGGATCGTCCAACCACTTTTCATACCCGGCCTTTCCTTACTTGCTCTTCCCCATCTTCGTCACCTTTGCACTTTTCTATAATAAAAAAATGTTTGTAAATATATATATATATATATATATAAGGTCTTATTTCTAAATATGCAATTAGTAAGCTTTAATGATAACAACTCATCATGAAAGAACCGTATAGATTGTCATTGATGAGCGAAAGGCTCGAGGAGATCTCTCATTAATACACATTAAACCAAGATTTGTGGAGGGTTATATATTCCCTTCCAAGTGTTAATTTCAAAATCATGGAATGCCGTTTGCACGTCGTCGGGTTGGCGCGTTCACGAAACCTCCAATCCCTAATTTTTCTTCGTCGTATCCACCACCTTCGCATTTTTAAGTAAGCAATAAGTAAGATTTACTACTAACATCTCATCATGCAACACCCATAAATATAGTCATTAATGCGCGGAAGGCTCGAGGAGCTTTCCCATTCACAAGCATTGAACCAACAATTGTGGAGGGTTATATTATCCCCTCCAACTTTTCATTTCAACCATTTTCTAGAGAAAACGAACGTTCTCATAAATTTATGGCACTAGCTCGACAATAGTTCTGTGGAGATACAATGAACATCTTTGGGCGTGAGGACAAAAAATTCGAGTGGTCCATTGCATATTCTTACTACTCATCCCCTTCCACCTAGAAAAAAATAATTTGGACCTCTGCGATTGCTCGTGCAGGTTGTGTCCTTAAATTGTTTGACTGTAAGGAGTTGGTCTCTTGATGCGTCGATAAATATATTTCAGGCCAAAGAATTATTCGACTACAGGACCACTCATTTGTTTCTTTGTCACCTCAGGTCTTCTGCCAGATGTTAAGATTGTCAAAGCTAACATTTGCGTTTAGAGGAGAAGACTCCAAGAAGTTCCTAAGAAATTATAATAACRGGTTGGACCTCTTGCCCRAGTTCCTGGAAGGCCCAATGGCAGTTCCTAAAGATATCACAAGCTTGCARGTTAGTTCATTTAGAAATCCATTCTGAGAAATTGCCTAACTATTTACAACAATAACGAGACAAGAATCCACAACAAGTATTTCCTGCATGGTTCTTTATATTTTATATTTCACAGTCAAGGAACAAGCCATTTTTTACTGGRGGAGGCTAGTTTCCCATGAAATTTGTTCCCAATTGTCAAGATTAAAAAATGAGAAGAAATGTTATATGTCATCCTACTTGGTTTTTGTGATAGYGCATTATCGACATTTTCCAAAACTGTCTCTGTCCAAGAAGGTAAACTAGGAATTTGACCCGGTAACCTTGTGGTACCAAGCCTTGTAGAAGCACAAGGCCTCCCACTATTTTTATGAGTTTTTTAATGACTTTGTCTCTATTTTAAAAGTTTTATTGTTAGGAGAAGATGCTCCCAGCATATTTGACCAGGCAACCAGGTTTCTGGACAGGAAGGGGGCACTTGAACAAATGGATAATTACAATGTGATAAGGATTTTTGACTCCAAGGAAAAACCTCCTCTCCTTCCATGTCACATTACGGACATAATGTTTGTTACAAAAATAGAAAGGAAATACAACTACTCGTTGCATCTATTCCATGAGAAGAGAAAAAAACAGTTCATTCATCTGCCTTGTAAAGTCAGGGACTTTATGTTGAGGAACGTAAAAAAAATTAACGAATTCATATCCCATTTCAACAACTTGAACCTAATATATGCTAAAATCCTAAGAGGGTTTGACCCTAATAAATTTTGTTTAGAACATTTAATTACACTTGGCCTCGACAATTCTTTTTTCAAGAAACACCTGAGCGAAAACATAGAGATTGGAGAAAATTCCCCTACTTCTGATGCCGACGACCTAGACACACTAGAAAGCACCATTGAATTGTACAAGAAACAAGGAAAAGACCACGGTGAGAAGAGTGGTCAATCATAGGATAACACTCCCAAAAGTACAACATCCCAGAGCATCGCTCCAAAGACACACCACATCAAGAAATCAACTCATAATTTTTCAAACAGAGGAGGATATAATGACCCTCCTCACCCTAAAATCGATAGTTCTCACAAGATTCCCTTGGAGAAGAAGAGAAAAAAAATTGTAGGACAAGCAAAAGAGCATGAAATTGAGAGTGAGAACATGGAACTTGATCCTGATATAGATAGCGTGTTATGCAACCTTGATCATCCTGGAGACGCGATCCAGCATAGTCGTCCAATGGACATAGCAGATACCGAATTTTTTTACGGAGATGAATCCTTCGTGTTCTAGAGCGTTGTATTTGACAATGAGTCTAAAAAATTAATTATTGAAAAGAGAGATGTAAAAAATAAGAAAGGAAAATCTCGTTCATAGGTTAACCTTGCGAACATGTGGTCATCCCAAATCTCTCGAATTCAGAGAGAAACCAAAGATACTCTTGATGATTCCATTGGAGGCATTGAGGCCGAGAATGATAGACTGAAGGAATGAGTCAAGGAATTGGAGGAATCTTTGATTCCTATGCCATTGCTTGCCATTCCTTTAGAAATAGCCATGTCTACCACCCCTACAACCAATTTAAAAGGATCCTCTGGCCTCCCCACATTGTGTAGAGGATATGTGGAGAACAATATCAAGAAAATAATGGAACTGATTGTTGAGACATGGGAAACATCAGAAACCATGGCTTCCCTTGGAAGGAGGGAACATATTTTGCTCGAACATTTGCAGGAGGATTTAAAAAATAAGAACGTTTCTATTTAGAAATGGTTGTTCCTTTTAGAAACCATGTCAACAACATCATAAAAATGAGAATAAGACAACAAGATCTCCCTCCAAAAACTGAATCACTTAATTAAATGCATACTGGAAAGAGAAAGTAAAGAACCTGCATATCATTGTCTAGTGATGTGAACAATCCATATCAAAGAAAGAAAAATTGTTCACAAAGCTAACCAAAATAGACTTAGCTGGAAGGAACAACGAGGTCCAAGACCCCAACTTAATCGTCAACTCATTGCCCTTAAATAAGAAAGCCTTCGATAAACAAGTTGATATTTTTAAGGCGTCGTTTCTAGAAAAGTTTTATAGCATGCTTGAATATGGTAAAGATGACGTCGACAACTGGCTAGTCGATTATTCAGTACAGAATGAAGAAATCGATCAGGCTCTGTGTAGTCTTTCTATCGATTTAAGGGAATTAGAAAATGAAATTTTCAACCTAAAAATACGGAAAGATCAATGTCACCCCCTTGAGAAGCTACATTGAAGAATGGGTCGAAAGGGAATTGAAGCAGATCACTGACGAAAGGCAACCGATAGTTGGCACGATTCCAGTAGTTTTCGACAATAACAATAAAAAGGCATCAACAAGCAAATAGAAAAAGAGGTGATATGTACCATCACTGTAAGTCTATATTGACCACATCATGTTTTGTTTATCAATACATTTATTCCACCTTTTTAAATAGAAATGTCTAGCCAAAAACTGATACCTTTTTATTTCTTCTTTTCGGGAATTAAACTCTATCGTCGCCCACTTATTTCCATAGTCCTGTTTCTTGTAGATATTTTTCTTATGGTCCACGAGAGCCCCAATCCCAGCCTATATGAAAAATTCATTTAAATTTCCAGGAATATGTAACAGATAATATTATTTTGGATATATTTCAAATAAAACTATTTTTTGTCTCCTTTTATATTTATGTGCTCATAAATTTTTATCTTAAACTATGTTGAATGTCAAGAAATTGTGTTTATTTAATTTTAATTATCTTTTTCTCATGGATATATTTTTCTCTTGCTATGCATGTAACTTTTTTTGTCCTAGCACATATAGAGACATACATGCGAGATGGTCTAAGAAAGAATGAAAATTTTGAACATAGCAAAATGGATTATATAGTTTCAAAAAATAAATGGGACTCTAGAGGCCACTTTCCATTTAATGCATGGATACCACCTATGCTTCATGTTGCTTGCCACATCTCCGTTACACTTTCCATGTGCTACTTTTTCCCCTTCCCAATTCAACCCGATTTCCATGCAACACTTGTTTATTTAAAGACATACATAGCATACATGTAACATCTATATTTTCTTCTTCGTCGATCACTTAAAAATGTTGTCCGTCCTGAAATAGCATGTCCACACACCACCAGTAAAACAAGAAATAACTTAAATTCATCATTAACTAGGGTATGGAATAACAAAAACATGACCAAATGAAAATTTTGCATGGCCACGTTATATTAATCGTTGGAATGCATCTTCATAATTACTAATTACTATGCGTCATAATTGGCAGCGTTGATTGAATGAATTACGAGAGTGGCGTTGAATATTGCAGCGGCCGGGGGGGTGCTCATGAACGTTGCAGGTATTCAGAAGGTATGGCGCTCTCTCAAGTACCTCCTCCTCCTCTCTTCCGCGGCCTTCGCGGGGGCGGCGACGTTGATTAAGTGGTGCACCTTCCTGAGAACCAGAATCCTTGAAGGAATCCTACGATAAAGATCGATCGAGCATTAGTTGTATGGATTGGCATCGGAATTATTGAGACAATATTTGCAATTCCTCGCAGCTTCTCTCTGATGGCCTCTCTCTACGGCGCTCCAAGTAGTCTCATCATCAACAAAATCTCTTCAGGTCTCTCTGAGGATCGCAAGACCGTCATTGTTGTTTCACATCATCTCCATACATATTGTCTTCATGGCCATCAACAGTGGGAATACCCCAGTGAAGGAGGATGAATAGGGTGACGGATAAACTGAACCATTTGAGCGTGAGCCTCGTCGTCGAAGGGGAAAAGACACCCATTGCTTTGAGATTTTTCTTTATTTCCTTTCTTCCCGAGATGAACGGAATGCAAGTGCCAAGGTGGGAAGAATAAGTGGGTATTATTGTTATATTTATGAAGGTCAGGGGAGGAAAGGAATGTGTCTTTTTGCACAACGAACACAACACGTCAACAAAGAAGCGTGGAACAGATGCGTGCATTCAACATCTCACTCTCCACGTCCCAACCCAAAGAAGGAACGCCTGGCTTACACTATTTCCAATGGCCACGTCTTTCAAAAGACAGAGATAATCTTGTTAGCGGGCAGGCCGCTACAGAAACAACACGATGTAAGGGTATCTCATTTTACACAAATTACCTCAATAAGAAACTGCCTTCCTCTTTATTCTTCATAACCCAGGACTGAAATCATCGACAACATCACTTCTATGTGTTAAGGCCACACCAACAACATAGAAGATTTTTCGTCATGCACACTATACAATATCAAATACTTTGGAATGTTGTGAAAATTAGCCATCTACAATGTTGTAAAATTTAATCATCCATAAGGTTGAGGTTGCAAACATTATATATCTAAAATGATACATTCCAAGCCTTCAATTTTTTTAAACATGCATATTGTGAATTACGAGTTCAAAGTATGGATCTCAAACCTATATCACACACTCTCTAACGAGAATCTAAGGCCTCTTTATAGACTTCTTACTTTCTACATAAATAGCTAATAATTTTAACGCAACACAATGAAGTTAGTGAAACAATAAGTATTATCACCTCAAAATCCTTCACCAATTAATACAGCTGATTACCTGAGTTAGTTCAATACCCCAAAATGCATACTCAAAGTATTAATAGATCTCACTCCACAAATCAATAAACTATGGAATGTAAGTTTTAGTAACTTGGAGTGACTTTCCAAAAGAAAATTTAAGCGATCAACGCACTTCAATGCAACTTTGTAAAATAAATTTCGTGTGAATAAACACACATCAATGCGGATTAACTAATTGAAATTCAGGCAATCAATGCGACCGCACAACTCCACTTAAAATACAATCAAATCGAGTGAAATCGACGCATTGATGGCGCTTCATGTAGTTCATGTCACACCAATTCAAAAGTTGAAAGTCTACTCTTTGAATCAAGAAAATATAACCTCGAGAGCACTCAACCTTATGCGAGAAATTAAGCTCACACTGAAAAATGGGTAATTAAAAGCTCGAATGGAAGCTATTTAAGAATGATATGAGTATGCATTCGACAATAGAAAATCCGTGCAAGGTTATGCTAGCCGATTAAGTTTTGAGCATCCTCATTACTCACATATCATGGCTCATTCTACTTGGCACATTGGACTTTTCATCACTTGAGAGATTAGTGTATTGTTTATGTAATGTCTTGACCCAAATTATTAATTATTTCTATATAAAAATGATATTAAACCCTTCAATAATTTTCTCCATGAGGAATGTTATTAAACACATGGCAAGCACACATAAATAGAGAAGAATAATGTAGCATTTTATTATGAATGGGAACAACAATACAAATATCTCTAGTGGTTGTAAAAACAAGTAGAACAAGACTAGCAATATAAATTATTGGTTGCTAGGCACCTACACAATTTGCTACAAAACACATAGAAAAACCTGATATGATGCCAACATAGAAACCAAGGCTCTCCAATCCTCCCAGTGCTCTTCTCCAGTAGTTATGGAACTATATATCACCCTTCGTAAACCTTTGTACCTCCACACTCACTTTCCATGCCCATCTTCTATAAAAAATCCACCTACTTGGGTACTTGTGGGACACTCACTAGACGCCACGTGGGTACTCATGGGACACCGCATTCACAACCTGTGAGTATGCACTAAAAGACCCCTGCGCGAGACTTCAACACTCTGGTGGCACTGGTGGTTAGATATCCTCCCAGAACAAGTTGTTGAAACATCGTGTGCCCACTGGTATATTTCAATATCTTCAGAAAAACCCACAAGACAAAGACTCCAAATGAAATCTCCTTTGTCTAGCTAGGATGGGTATTTCACCATCGAAACTAACCCTACACTTGAAGGGTTTTTCCCAAAGCCCTAATAAAAATGTTGGCCATAAGAGCACTCAATAACATATCAAATCATAATGCCCAAAGAGGTAGGCTCCCATTGTATTTATTATTCTTCTTCGATCCTTCTAGATCTTCATTCTTGACCAAATCAAACCCTCACTTAAAATATAATTATTTATTTTATTTAACATCTCCTTATGGTCTGATACTTTGAATCCCCTTTTTCTTTGTTGATTATAGCCTACAGGAGTAGTGTAGGATAATGAGTCATCATTTGGACAGGGGCATTACAATCCTCCTTTCCCGAAATTGTTTGTCCTAAAGAAATTTTAAATCAAGGTGCTATAAAATATGTTCACCTTCCCATGTAGCATCCTCTACAAGAAACCCCTTCCATTTGACCAGGTACTCTCAAATAACTATGCTTCTTAGTCTCCATTATCCTACATCCACAATCATTTTAGGTTCCAAAATCAATTGTTCTTCCTCATCTAGTGGAGGAACATCTGCCGAAGTGGTGACCTATTAGCCCAATTCCTTTTTGAGGCATGACACATGGAATGCGTTGTGGATTATGCTTCCCTCTAGTATCTCCAACTCATATGCCACCTCTCCAACTCTCCTAATCACTCTGTAGAGTCCGTAAAAATGTAGTTTCAACTTCTTTGCACCACTCTTCTTCAGTGAAGATTTTCAGTAAGGTTGTAACCTAAGAAAGACTAGGTCCCCGACCTCAAAACTGTGCTTTCACTCGATGCATATCTTCATACACCTTCTGTTCGTTCTGAGCAACCTGTAAATTCTCCTTTAGTATCCTCTAGATGTCCTGACTTTCCTGCAACCAATCTTTGGCCTTGGGAGCCCTGCTCTCTCCAAATGTCAAATATACAAATGATAGGGTATCATATCCATACAACACCCTGAATGGAATCATCCTGATGGAAATGTGATGAGTGGTGTTGTAAGAGTTCTCCCTAAGATGAAACCATTTTATCCATGCTTTTTGTTGTCGTGACACATAGTTCCTCAGGTACGCTTCTACCCATTTGTTCACTATCTCAGTTTGTCTATCTATCTAGGGTGATAACTAGTACTAGGTGTCAATTTCATCCCAGGTAACCTAAATAGTTCCTACTAAAATGCACTGAGAAACCTGTTATCTCTATCACTGATTATGCTCCTTTGAAGACCGTGGAGTTTGAACACTTCTTTGAAGAAGAGATATTCCACTTGAGATGCGTTGTAGTCTCATGGAATGCCAAAAAAATGTGCATATTTTGTAAACTTGTCTACCACCACATAAATACAGTCCCTACCCTTGAATTTTGGTAACCATGTAAGGAAATCCATGGAAATTATCTCCCAATTCCTTTTTGGAATACGTAGTCGCTGGACTAAACCTGTTGGTTGTGTCATCTCTGAATTGTTCTGCTGACAAGTCCTGCACTCCCTCACATACCGTAGTACATCCTCCTTGAGACCCTTCCATGAGAATCTCTCTCTCTCACTTCTCTATAAATCTTCAATTATCTGGGGTGGTCGGCTAAAGGCACATCATGAACTTCCATTTGGGTCTTTTCCTTGAGCATGGATTTGGGGACAAGATAGATCCTCTCCTTGTAGTAGATGATATCATCCACTACTCTGTATCTATCGTCTTGGTTGGTACCTTCCATCAACTCCCCGAAAAATGTATTTCTGGAATATTCCACCAAGAGGGTAGACTTCCAATCTGTTGAGACCTCAGAAAGGGAAAAGACTGAAGGCCTCCTAGAAGGGAATATAGAGAGAAATTTTGAAGTGCTAGTACTAGAAAAGTCTTCATTACCTTCTTCCAGGGATGTCCCACAAGTTGTGAAAGGGTAGAGAGAAATTTTGAAGTGCTAGTACTAGAAAAGTTATCATTACCTTCTTCATTCGATCAAATGCTACTTTTTCTTCCTCAATCCACCTAAATGCAATGCTACTTTTGCTTCCTCAATCCACCTAAATGCACCCTTTTGTTTCCTCAATCCACCTAAATTCTCATTTTTTACCTAAATGCTCCCTTTTGCTTCCTCAATCCACCTAAATGCTCATTTTTTAGTCAAATCTGTCGATGCCCCAAGTCGTGAAAGGGTAGATATGAATAGATATGTGAGCGATGCCCATTAGAACTTTTGACCTTTAGGAAGAAACACACGTTCTTAACCATTAGACCCAGTCAATTTGTCAGGTTCCATTAGACCCACTCAGGTTGTCAGACCCACTCACTCAGATTGGAAGAAACACACGTTCTTAACCATTAGACCCACTCAATTTGTCAGGTTCCATTAGACCCACTCAGATTGTCAGCACGTATTATAATAAATTCTAGTTGAGTTTAATAGAATAATAGAATAAATAATTCAATACTCAGATTGTCCACTCAGATTGTCAGCACGTATTATAATAAATTCTAGTTGAGTTTAATAGAATAATAGAATAAATAATTCAATACTCAGATTGTTAGCACGTATTATAATAAATTCTAGTTGAGTTTAATAGAATAATAGAATAAATAATTCAATCAGGTTGTGAGGTTGTGAGCACGTATTATAATAAATTCTAGTTGAGTTTAATAGAATAATAGAATAAATAATTCAATGTTGAGTTTAATAGAATAAATAATTCAATGTTTATCCCGTATTATAATAATGTTAATCTAAATTGTTATTTGTTTTGATCGTTCCCTTAACCGTGCTGGAGTTCGATATTGTTGACCTGAAATCTAGATTGGAGCTAGATATTGTTGACCTGAAATCTAGATGGGATAATGTTAAATGGGATAAGGTTAAATTGTTATTTCTTATGACTTTCTCCTAAAGGGATGTTGTTTCTAGTAGGGATAATGTGTCTATCTTTAATCACCTATATGTATAAATTAAGCTCAATATGTATAAATTAAGCTCTTTAATCACCTATATGTATAAATTAAGCTCAATATGTATAAATTAATTGCAATGCAGTAAGTAATTCAAATTTTTGTGTTTATTATAATTATAAATAATTCAATTATAAATAATTCAAATTTTTGTGTTTATTATAATTATAAATAATTCAAATTTTTGTGTGTATTATAATTATAAATAATATAAATAATTCAAATTTTTGTGTGTATTATAATTATAAGTAATTGCAATGGAATAACTGATTCAAATTTTTGTGTGTATTATAACTATATCCATGTAAATTGTTGTTTTTTCTTCCATTTTTTCATGGTGCAAGTAGATTATAATTCTGTGAATTTTTGTGTGTATTATAACTGTATCCATGTAATTATAGCATTCTTTCTGTCCTTTATTACAGAAAAGGGAAGAAATCGGGCCATGATGTAAGTGAAAAGTGGTGAGCATTGAATGAGAGGCTATATATATAAAAGCAGAAACCAAAAATACATAACGGTAGTGCCTCCCTTATTTATTTAGGGACATACATAGCATGCACGCAGTATCTATGTTTTCTTCTTCGTCGATCACTTAAAACTGCTGCCCGTCATGAAATAGCCTGTCCAGACACCAGCAGTAAAACAACAAATGACTTAAATTAATCATTAATTGGGGTATGGAATAACAGAATCATGACTGAATGAAAATTTTGCATAGCCACGTTATATTTGATAGATGGACCGCTTCGTCATAATTATGATACGTCATAATTGGTAGCGTTGATTGAAGGACTTACGAGAGTGGCGTTGAATATCGCAGCGGCGGGGGGGATCGCGAACGTTGCAGGTATTAGGAAGGTATGCCGCTCTCTCCATCACCTCCTCCTCCTCCTCTCTTCCGCGCCCTTCGCGGCGGCGGCGGCGGCGTTGATTAAGTGGTGCATCCTCCTGAGAGTCAGAATCCATGAAGGAATCATACGATAAAGATTGATCGAGCATTTGCTGTATGGCTTGGCATCGGCATTGTGGAGACATTCTTTGCAATTCCTCGCAGCATCTCCCCGATGGCTGCTCTCTCCGGCGCTCCAAGTAGTCCCGGCATGAAGACAATCTCTGCGGGTCTCTCTGAGGGTCGCACGACCGTCTTTGTTGTTGTATCTCCTCTCCATACATATTGTCTTCATGGCCATCAACACTGGGAATACCCCAGTGAAGGAGGAGGAACAGGGCGACGGATAAACTGAACCATTTGAGCGTCAGCCTCGTCGAAGGGGAAAAGACACCCATTGCTTTGAGCTTTTTCTTTCTTTCCTTTCTTCCCGTGATGAACGGAATGCAAGTGCGAAGGTAGGGAGAACAAGTGGGTATTATTGTTGTATTTATGAAGGCTGGGAGAGGAAAGGAATGTGTCTTCTTCCACGACGAACACAACACGACGACAGAGAAGCGTGGAACACATGCAGTGCATGCAGCGTCTCACTCTCCACGTCCCAAGCCAGTGAAGGAACGCCTGGCTGCCACTGTTTCCAATGGCCGCGTCTTTCAAAAGACAGAGAGAATCTTGTTAGCGGGCAGGCCGCTACAGTAACGACACGACGTAAGGGTATATCATTTTACACAAATGATCTCAATTAGAAACTGGGCTTAACATTGTCTTTATTATTCCCTGCCCTTCGGGCTGTAGAGACTATAGTAACCGTATAGGCGTTTTTCTATTAGCTTGGCACATAAATCAATGACGACTGAATGCTTTTAGCCAAAGTTTCATAAAGTTTATACAATTTTCTCACTCACAATTCGTTTCGTTTTTTTACAGTAAGTTTTAAGTTTTAAAGTCTTATTTGGCCTCTTCCCGAGGCACAACCACAAATTGTAACAGCTTAACGCACATGAATTTGGCATTATTTTTTCCAATCAAGTAATGTTAGAATTATACTTCCTCACATTAAATGTTATGAAATGTTTGCTTCTTGAGTGCATCGTCCATAGCTCATTTGCTGATGACTGGCCACCTCCACCGCCTTGCTCATGAATTGCCACCTACACAGCCATGCAAACATCCCCTGTCTCTCTGCCTAATGTCCTATTGTATGTCATCTAGAATTGATGCTTTCTCATTCCATTTATGAGCTTTGCTAGCTCGCTCATTCCATTTCTGAACTTTGCTTCTCCTTCTCCCCCATTCCTTCAATTTTCAATGTGTATGGTTATCTGAACATGCAATATTGTGCCAAGATACATGTCAAAAAGCAAGCTAAAATACATACACAACGTGTAGAAGAGTGAATTAAATCAATAAATCATGAAATTTAAATTTAATTTTTTTTTATAAATAAAATTTATAATCAAATTGAATAAAAAATTTATTGTGAATTGAATGAATAAATCATGAAATTTAAATTCAATTTTTTTTTAAATAAAATCTATAATCAAAATGAATAAAAAAATTATAATTTATCCCTTACATGTTATCTGAATAAAAAAATTAGAATTTATCCCTTACATGTTATCTTTGTATCCACAAATTGTCATAAATTTATTTGTCTTTGTCTGTTCCTTAGGTTCTTACATAAAACAAAAAGTCTTCTATTAACATATTACCAGTGGGAAACGCACTTCTTGAACATGTAAACAAAAAGTCTTTCTATTAAAATATTACTAATAGGAAATGCACTTCTTAAACGAGGAATGATTTGTTTTCCGACCTTACAATTGCATAGGAAAAACCACATAGGACAAACGATATGGGAGATGCACTTCTTAAATGTAAACAAAAAGTTTTTCTATTAAAATATTACTAATATGAAATGCACTTCTTAAACCAAGAATGATCTGCAACTGCGGTTGTTTTCCGACCTTACTGTTGCATAGGACAAACCGCATAAGTACAAACGATCAATATTGAGGATGGAAGCAATAACCATAATAAGACCAAGGCAGCAAAGTAACCATGTTCCATTTTACAAGTTACTCAGTGAGACGCCCTCCTTCCCAATTTGGGAATCTCTACAAAATTTTCCTCAAAATCACAGTAAGTGCAATACCAATAATGCACACGCACATACAAGAATAGATACACATGAACCCTGAAATACACACGCACATACAAGAATAATACATACACATGAACCCTGAAAGACACACGCACATACAAAAATAGATACACGTGAACCCTGAAATAGATAAATGGAAAGCTTTACTCGTATTTATAACACTGTACCTTCCTTTTTGGCACAAGTTACATGCTTCATTTTTTTTTTAACTTTGGAGATCTTTTTTATAATGGTGTACCCTCATATTTTGCAAAACAAGTTGCATGTTTGATTTTGATTTTTTATTTTTAGTGTACAACTTAATCTAATCATTGAGATATAAATTAGACAACTTTAAGAGATTGAAATCATATTTAAATAAAAATAGCTTAATCCATAATTTGAATCCACATTAAAAATGTCATGTCAGTATTTCAATATTCATGTAGACACAAAATCATCACAAAAATTACGCTACTCGATGAATAATGAATTAAATCTAAAACTTAACAAGTAAGGCTCCATAGTGTACCAAGTAAGGCTCCATAGTGTACCACATGGTGTACACATGGCGATTATATATATATATATATATATATATATATTTGAAGGATGTTGTAAACTCTTTTTTTTTTTGGCATAGCGGTGCTTTCTGGTCTATCTTACTTTTTTGGCACCTACCTTTTTGGCACCTATAGACATAAGTTCCTTTAGCATAACGGTCTTACTCTTCGAGCAGTTTTAATCCTTCCACCTCTGGATGAATAATGAATTAAATCTAAAACTCAACAAGTAAGGGTCCATATTGTAGATCAACCACATAAGGGTCCATATTGTAGATCAGCCACATGGTGTACACATGGTGATTATATATATATATATATATATATATATATATATATACTAGAAGGATGTTGTAAAATCTTGTTCTTTTGGCATAGCAGTGCTTTTTGGTCTATCCTACTTTTATGGCACCTACCTCTCTAGCACCTATAGACATAAGTTCCTTTAGCATAACGGTCCTACTCTTCTGGCAGTTCTAATCCTTCCACCTTGGCATACTTTTCTAGGTTGAATTCTAATCTAATCTTAATGACAACAACTCCTAAAGGCAAGGACTTGTTTCTCTGCAACCTGTCTTGCTCTTCATAACCTAGAACTGAAATCATTGACAACATCACTTCTAGGTATTAAGGCCACGCCAATAACATACGGGATTTTTCATCATGCACACTATACAATATCGAATACTATGTAATGTTGTGAAAATTAGCCATCTACAATGTTCTAAAATTTAATCATCCACAAGGTTGAGGTTGCAGAGATTATATATCTAAAATGATACATTCCAAGCCTCCAATTTTTTTTAAACATGCGTATTGTGAATTACGAATTCAAAGTATGGATCTGGAACCTATTTCACACAGTCTCTAATGAGCCTCTAAGGCTACTTTAG
This sequence comes from Picea engelmannii, assembly GCA_009831015.1. Lineage (NCBI taxonomy): Eukaryota > Viridiplantae > Streptophyta > Pinopsida > Pinales > Pinaceae > Picea > Picea engelmannii. Next base: position 52,345 of record ML811502.1, read on the forward strand.
AGGCTTCTTACTTTATACATAAATAGTTAATCCTTTTAACGCAATGTAATGAACGTAATGAAACAATAAGTATTATCTTCTCAAAATCCTACGCCAAGCAATACAGGTGATCTTGAGAGTCATCAGTTCAATACACCAAAATGCATACTGAAAGTATTAATAAACCTCACTCAGCAAAATAGACCTCACTCAACAAAGAAAGAAACTATGAAAAGTAAGCTTCAAGTGACTTTCCAAAAGAAAATTTACACCATCAACACACTTCAAGACTTTGTAAAACAAGGGTAGTTGCAGACCAACAAGTCCCTGCTAAGAAGGAATCCTAAAGTCAAGGACTTTTTTCTTCGATATTCGTAGACTAGTCTCCAATACGTTAAAGAAATTTCAATGGCAAAATTTGAAGAAAAAAGGAGTGCAATGCAAACTAGAGTAGCCCCGTGACTTTTCTCTACTGGCCTCCGTGCTTTTAAACAAACACATCAAAGAAAGTAAGTAATTGCATGCTTCTTACTATCAGGGAGAACGATCTATGTTTCTACCTATCATGCATTTACAGAAAATTGTAGGTAGGTAACGCGTACCCAGTGAGCACCTTCCAATAATATTGGAGAAAAGCCCAACTTCGATAACTACTACTCTAACTTTTCTTGCATGATGTGGATGTGACGGTGGATATCTCTATTCCACGTCAGAAGCTCCACAATTGGATTCGGTGGAGAGGCCCGCAAAGATCAATCAATCAATCCCGGTTGCAATAAATGCATGTTATCCCACCAATCCTTATGTTGCGTTGTCATTCCAAGTGACCTTCATCGAGGGGCAATGATGATTAGGCTGCTTAGGGTTGATTACTACCTGCCAAATGACCTGGCTTATATTGTGCCTACAGTAGTGATAGATAACTACATGGACTGTGATTGCAAACTGTGCCATTTAACATAAAAAAAAATATTCCTCCCCATATGCCTAGGTAGTAATCGATATTCATCCACGTGCCCATTTAGTGAGTTGTTTTCCTGCATTAGCAGTTAGTTGGTTATACTTCAAGTTTCACTTGTGTGATTCTAATAGGTAGCAACCTGCTCATGCTTTGCTTTCATCCATTCAAACAACTTGAGTGCAGTTGTGAGGGATAGATAGACAGGAAGTTTGCCTAGTGTTAACTTCTTATTGCTATCGAGAACATTTGTTGACATGGAGTTTAGAGAATTTCTTTGAATACTAACGATGTCAATTCAAAGTATTCAACCAGGTTCGTTCAAAGTATTAAAGTATGCGATGAAACTTTAACGAGATCTATTTGAATCGTGATTATGTTTATTCAACCTAAAATTATATAGATGTAGGGATATATCTTTCTTTCAGAGTGTGGCTAATCCATGTTTATGTCACTTTAAGACCCTTTTCTGGGGACTTAGATTTTGATGATGATGGAAAGATTTTGACGATATTTTATATAGTTATTTTTTAAAACAAAGTCGGACCAAGATGCAAAGTAATAAAAAGACAAGTAAACATTATTTTGGTGTGAAATTAATTAATTTTGATGTTTGTTGTGTATAGTATTTTAAAGAAAGAATATGGCTGACTAATTTCTCTACGAATAAGGAACCCGAAGCATACCTTGTTGTAGGAATTGAGGGGTAATTACTGCCCCGATGAAACTCTAAGAAGACATATGAAACTCCATTATATTATATTCCATGCGTTGATCATGAAGCCATTGATCTGGAACCATAAGTTTACCAAGCAGTTCCGGGTTATGGGTGGGAGATATAGTAGGCATATTTTCTAATAAATCTAATTTTTAGTTTTAATATATGCCTCAAAGATTAATTCTTTGTTTTTATATGTCTTTGAAAAGAGACATTTTAGAGAAAGAAGACAAAGTTGGTTATTTTAATAATTGTGATAATGTCAAAAATGTTATTAATTCAAAAATTAATAACGTATTTGATTTATGTGCATGTACGAGTGTCATCACTTCCACTTGGTTTGCATGCATGCTACCAGTGCCTCTGCTTCACTTGGTTTGCATTCATCAAACTCAAGTGCCTCTGCTCCACTTGGTTTGCATCCATCACACTCACCCGGGTTCAATCTTCGTTTGGGTTCAATCCTCCCTCTGTAATTCTCAACATTTCTACATAAGAAAAAATGGTGGGAGTGAAGAATAACCAGTAATAGAATTAACATTGTAGGAAGAAGTAGGTGTAAGTTCATTGTGAAAGATAAGGCACTGGATAATAGTATGGGGGATCAAGAACCATCAACAAGGAAGACGGTGACTCATAGCAGTGAAGGAAGGGGTTGCGAAACAATTGGATTTGGAACTACATTTACGAGCTATGGAATTGAAATGGGTTCAACTGATTCAATACAATCAATTGCTTTTGGGTTAATATACATATCTGGTTCTGGAGCTCAATCTCAAAGGTCAGATCGTTGGTGACCTCGTCCATGTTTTAGGAGCCATGCTTTAGGAGTTAGATCCATGCTTTAGGAGTTTCTTTTAAGGAAATACCTCTATGTGTTGCGGTAGAGGAGGCGTTTGAAATCTATAGAGACCTATAAAGGATAGTAAAGAGACCCATAATGGTAGGGAAGAGCCCTATAAAGAAATGATAAATTTTCTAGAACAACCTTCCTTTAATTATACATCGGTTTGTTTAGAAAGCTATATATATATATATATGCCAGGAAAGAAATATAGTCTACTTCTGAACCTATCTTCAAACTGGCCAGTTAGTAGGAAGGGATGGATATCGCACTGGCTAGAGTAAGTATGGGTTGCGCTTCGTTCACTCGCTACCACTCAACAAAAAGATTGTACCCTATCTGTTCTAAAGATAGCAGAGGGGGTCTGGGTGGAGAGGTAAAGAGGATATAGGTTACCTGATGATATATGCATCTGTGGGGAGAAAGGTCTTAACCCCCGATCCCTTATCCTTGTGATAGATACGGGGAGCCTATGCATAGATATGGGATCTTATGGATAATATTGAAATGATTTTAGTGATGACCATGACCGGGTTTTCATGGATCAATACCCTATGGTTATATATATATATATACCAGAGCTCAACCACCAAAAGCCAACCAAAGGGACCAACCAAATAGTAATGGTGGATCAACAGTGCCCTGACCCTACATTTCAAGATCGAGATAGAGATTTAAACCCAACATCAGTGAAGGCAAAGAAGCAAGCACTGGATATAGAGGCAAAGGTAGATACAGTGGGAGAATTCCCATAATCAGAGCATACATAGGGCTGGAACCTACGGGGACAACACACTTAGGAGCATTGGATTAGCAATAATTGAACTTATAACCTTAGAGTGAATGAGCACCTCGTAAGGTACTCCCTGCCTCCCCTCGCTCTCTGCTCCGAGACAACTCCTTGCCTCTAGTCTCTCCAGCTCTGGCCTACTAAGAAGAGCTTACCGGTCCTCTAATATCTGTATCTATATCCGCCGAATAGGCCAACTTGAATTGATGGGATGGTTGCACGGGTTTGATATAGACCAAGATTTTGTGCGAAAAAGTGAAATAGACCAGGATTTGGTGCGACAAATATTGCGGTAATATGGTAAGCCTTTCTCCCGATGGAATCAAACACCAAAGTTCATTTGAATAATTAATTTTGCAAAATATTACTTACTTCAACTATTAAACATACTGCAATATTCCAAACTTACCGACAACAGTGACTTATAGAGAGGAATTCACTACTAGAGGAGGAAAAGTCTCTTAAGAGGAGGATACCAGCCTATGATATTGGGATTCTTCGTCATTCCCAGGGTGGTTGGGTTGGACAAGATTCTTGGGGAAATTGAAGAGGATGTTGTGTTTGATTAAACAGGCTCATGTAGGCACCTTTGCATGTATGCAGGTTTGCATGGTAGCAGCTACAACAAACACATCAATAGGACATTCTCTATGCACTAAGTATGGGAGGAGTAAACATTATCAAACATTTAATGTTGAGAAGTAATGCTAGATTTATTTCTAGAATTACTTCATTTCCGAAAAATGAGGTTGCAGATGTAAGCCTTTCAACCAATATAGACTATGATATTTTCTCCGTAGCCTTAGGAAGAGGCCAAATAAGAGGTTCAATTGAAAACTTTGATTAAATTACAATGTAAATTGTATGATTTTGTAAAAATTTGATTAAAACCATCAAAATGCATGTGCCAAATTAATAAAAACATTGAAAATCGATTACTATTAGTCCCTACCAGCTTGAAGGCAGGGAATAATAAGTTTTGTGCGAATAGCACACTGCGACTTAACTAATTGAAATTTGGGCGATCAACATGATCGCACAACTCCACTCAAAATCCAATCCGATCGAGTGAAATGGATGCATTCATGGCATTGCCTATAGTTCATGTCACACCAATTCAAAAGTCGACTCTTTGAATCAAGAAAATATAACCTCAAGAGAACCCAACCACCTACAAGAAATTAAGTTCACACTCAAAAGTGGGTAATTAAAGGCTCAAATGGAGGCTATTTAAGAATGCCATGAGTATGCATTCAACAATGGAAAATCAATGCAAGGTTATGCTATCAAGTTAAGTTTTGAGCATCCTCATTGCTCTAGACCTTACTGGGCATACCATAGATCATATTGCTTGGTGCATTGGACTTCTCGTCACTTGAGAGTTTCGTGTATTGTTTCATGCCACATCACTTGTCTTAGAGAGAAAGAGAGACTCTGTTGAGAACGAAAATATCCCTCCCAAAAAGGAGAAGGGGAGACCACCTATACTCTCATGACCTCTATTGTGTTATCTTTGTTGGTAATTTATTCTTATTCTCTTAATCAGTTCTTACACCCTATTATTTATGCATTTATTTTCATGTAATTCATCATATTTTCCATATGTTTTGGTTAATCAATCATTTAATTCATTGTTTGTGTTTTCATTTCCTGCATTAGCACTTAACCGATTAAAGATTGCTCAACCCTATGACCAGGGGTGATTTTAAACCCCCCCCCTAAATTTATATGTATAATAAATGGGCGAATCCCCATGATACATAGGAAAAATTGAAGGCTATTTTATCAATAATATAAAATGTATATATAATGTTTTGGTGAATCTTTTAGTCAATTATATAATCTTATAAAATATTTGCAAAACTTTCATTGAATTATAAAATCTTGTAAAATATTGGCGAATCTTTCACAAAATTATAAAACCTTGTAAAGTCTCCTCCAATGATCTCACCTAAAGCCTCAATTTCCTAACTCGATTGATAGACCTTGCCTTGCAATGACATACCTTTCCTTGAAATGACATGCCTTGCATTGACATGACTTGCCTTGACATGTCATGTCTTTTCTTGCCTTGACAAGTCATGCCTTGCCTTGACATGTCTTTCCTTGCACTTCAATACTAAACCTTGCAAATCAGTGAGTACCATGTTCTCTACGCAAGAGCTATTGGAAGTCTGATGTATGCTATGGTCTATACTAAAGAAGACATTGCCCATGCATTGGGAGTTTTGAGTAGGCATATGTCAAAACTAGAGAAGGAACATTGGACAACTATAAAGAGGGTCTTCAAATATCTACATGGCACTTCCGTTATGCAATATTCTATCAAGGAAGACTTGGACCTCATAGAGAGGTTGATATATAGGGATTTGTTAATGGAGAATGGTTTGGAGATCTAGACTGTAGAAATCTACAAGTGGTTATGTTTTTAACATATTTGGTGGAGGAATCAGTTGGATGAGTAAGAGGTAAGGTGTAGTTGCATTGTCAACTACAGAAACTGAGTACATGGAAGTCACTCATAGAAGTAAGGAAATTATATGGTTGGAAAGATTGTGTTCGAGTATTGGTTTTGTTCAAAAAGCACTAGCAAAAGATTGTGACAACTCAAGTGCATTTTTTCTTACAAAGAACCCTTCTTATCATTCCAAAATAAATCATATTGATGTGCAATGCCATTTTGTTAGAGACATGGTTGAATAGAACAAAGTATTGTTGGAAAAGGTTGACACCCTGAAGAACATTGTAGATTCATTGACAAACACTGCTAGTATTGAAAATTTATCTTAGTGTAGAGAATCAATGGGCATTGTTGCCCCTAGCAACTAATTATATAAAAGCCTTCCCCTTGCCCCCATTTTTGCATAGAATACAGTGAATGGGAGGATGTGGGACATGTGTTTTACTCTTTGCAGGTAGACTGAATTTCATCCAAAAGCGTAGGTGGTCCGTTTTGGTCTATATTGTGCTTTTTCGGCCAATATTTTTTCAGTCTGTTGTAAACTAATGACAGTTAAGGAATCAAAGTTGTAATCAAATCCAGGTTAACATAATAGGGTTTTGGATGCTATGGAATACATAAATATTGTATTGTAAACAATGAAGTTAAACAATGAGAGAGAGAGAGAGAGGAGTGTCTCTCAGTTAGGTTGGTTTTCCCAGTTAATTGTTTCCAAAGTAATATTTTTGTATTGAGTGTGTGCCATTGTTATTTCATGTGTTTTAGATTCTGTTAGCATTGTTTTTCTTGCACAGTTTTATCAAACTCTTAAATCCCTTCATGGAAACAAATTGGTTGGTATATAGCAAACAAAGGCTAGTTGTTAGTTAAAAATTTTACCCATTGCTCCTAAGTGATTCTCCTTCAACAATGGAGTATAACAAAAGATCCATTCCAGCCTTCTTGTGCCATGTGTAGCTTTGATTGCTGTTATTTAGAGGGATGGGGTGTCGAATTAGATAGAGGCATCTAGTTGTGTAGGGCATATACACATAACATGCATGTTTCAGATTTAAAAAGGCACAACTCCCAATGCATGGAGGCACTTTGCATGAAGATTTTTCTATTCCTAGAAGACATGGTTCTCATTGGAGTTAAGTTGCATTGCATGTGGAGGTTGTTTTATCTTTAGGAGGGAAAAAAACCCCAGATTATATAGGTGCATCAATGAGAGATATTCTCACATGCTTGCATGTATTTTCCTCTTTTGGAGTTGGGCACACTTCACTAGGTATGCAAACTTATGCATGACGATGCGTTAGGGTTAGTGTTTTGACTTCTACAAGGAGGCGCATCACATGGGTGGCTAGGTTTTATTGTAACCTCTCTTTTCTTGGTTTATAAGAGAAAGCAAGGGTGGTTCACTGATACACATAATTTAAGAGTTAGATAATCCAAGCTTTGAGAATATTTCTCTTGTAATTCTTATTTTTTAGGAATAGAGTTGTGTGATTTAGGAACATAAATATGTTTGTTGTCATACTTTCCAGAGTGGTGAATTATGCAGATTTAGTATCTTTATGTTTGTTGTTCTGATTTTATTTTAGTATGCAGTGTCTGTACTCTTGAAGATTCCATACAAAATCAAAATCTTAAGGATAGACAGATTCATAGTTTTGATAGGAGGTTGAGTTATTTCCAGGTTTCTAGTTGCAGAGTTTATTCTATGAGTGAAAATTTGTGTAGCTCGAATATGATTAACAAAAGGCCTCCATATGCAATGGAAAAAGAAAAGGAACTCATGTATATCTTTTAGGAATGTGTCTTTTTCAGATCCTTATGGAAAGGAATGTAGTTATGTTGGATCCTTATGCAACGAGTCAGGACATTTATCTTCATTTCTCCTCTCTATTGTTGTCTCTCCAACTAGGCTCAACTCTTTTGACTTACTCATATTTGTGTTCCTCAGCTGCTTAGCTCTTCTAGGTGATATACCTAGACTAGAAACCATCTCTTTCTCCAATCCATTCAATATAAATCTTCCTTTGAAGGTAGTAAATGTGATTGTGGGAGTATGGTCTTCCATAAGCTATTGCATGTATTAGCAATTCATATCATTGTTAAAAACCATGTTAAATTAAAATTGCAAATTATGTGGCTCTATCAAATATGATGTCTCCCATTACATGGCTTCACAGAAGGGAGAAAATCCTCTTATTGTACTGAACATATCGTTTTCATCATTTTGTAATATAAGAAAAATTTTCCCAGAGAGAGAGAGAGATGTAACCTCTAGAGGATGGGAAAATATGAACCTTGTGGGAAGAATTGGAAGATGAGAAAAATTATCCTCCAATTTTAAAGTTTCTTAAAACAAGTAAAGGGAGATATTACCAATAAAAACAAGACATTTGAAGTTTGAACTCAGAGATATCATTATCAGTCAAGGTCACAGAGTAAAAGAAAGCCATTTTGTAAATTCTTGTTTGAAATTAGAGATATCATTATCAGTCAAGTTCACAGAGTAAAATAAATCCATTCTGTAGATTCCTATATAGTTTCATAATTAGAAATTAAATAAGAAGTCAACATCAAGCCACAACTGTTGCAATAAGAGAAATCGTCAAAGAAAATCCCTCTCATTTGAATCAATTGTCTTTAAATGAAAACTAAAAGCAATAAAAAATCTATAGGAAATAATATTAAGAACTTTTCATATGCAGGCACCTCATACATCATGTTGTCAATGTACATACATAATTATACTGATTTTTCCATAACAACGGACCTATAGACATTAAAAACTCATCTCTTAGGGTATTTAATACATGGTATCTTGATCAAGGAAGAGGTCCATTAAGGATTTTAAATCACCATAAATATTAGATCTCCCTAAAGGTCAAGACATGACCCAAGAAATTATTATAATCATGGCATATTCTATATACTAATAAGCATGATACTCCTTCATTGGGAGATTCTTTAGCTGTATCGGGAAGACAAGCATTGGTGCTGAGCGAGGAGAGAGACATAGATGGGGATCATGTTATCACTCCGTAATTTCTCACGTTGAAGGAGAAATGGACAGAGGTAACTCTTTTACCATGTTTAAATATTATAACTCTTTTACATGCCACATTACAACCTTTTGGTTTGACCAAAATTGAAAAAATTCAAAATTTTTCCAAATACACAGATGGTTCACGCCAGGACACAGATGGGTCACAGCAACAAATAGATGGGTCATGAGTCAGACCCCCTATCCCTCCTCAGGGCTGCGTGACCTCCCGGTCAGGATCTTCTGGTTCGAGAGCCGGAATGGCTCTTCTGGGTTCCAAACTGGAACCCTTCGAACAAACGCACAGGTCCCCCACAAATGCTCAGTTGACTTTTCCAAGAGTTAAGCATGAGCTCCAATAGCACACGACCCAAAGCCGTGAGCTCCGGCTAGTCTCAGGTTCCAACACCTATTCCTTCAGGTTTCAAGGTTTGCAAAATCGGGGTACAAGGGGTATCCCTAATCCTTGGAATCCCCGGTTCCCGAAATGCTAAAATCCCGATGACTTGAAATCTACGGCTCAGATCTCTCTTGGATCGACGGCTACGCTTATTTCAGCATTTCGTGAAATCGTGTTACAAGGGTTATCCCTGCTCCTTGGAATCCCTGGTTGCCAAAATGACGAAATCCCGATGACCCGAGATCTACGGATCAGATCTCTCTCGGATCGATGGCTACACTTATTTCGGCGTTTCGCGTTTCGCGAAATCCGAGTACAAGGGTTATCCCTGCTCCTTGGAATCCTCGGTTTCTAAAATGCTGAAATCCCGATGACCCGAGATCTACGGCTCAGATCTCTCTCAGATCGATGGCTATGCTTATTTCAGCATTTCGTGTTTCGTGAAATCAGGGTACAAGGGATATCCCTTTTCCTTGGAATCCCTGGTTGCCGAAATGCCGAAATATCTTGGCGTTCAATCAATGGCTCACAATAATCCCTGAGATCTACTATCCACTTCCAACCTTGCTATTTCTCTATTTCGTGATTTGGGGTTTTGGGAGACAAGGCCCTCTGTCCTTCCAACTTGCGATACCCGAAATCGCGATGTGGACCGATGGTCCAGATCTATCTTAGATCGATGGCCACTATTCCTCCTGAGCTTTGGACGTCAAGAAGCCCTCGCTACTAATCTCCTCGTAGCTCCATCTTATCCAACGACTTGCGGGGTTTCGACGTTTCTCCTTGAGGACTCTCCATCATTCGTTCAAATCTTTGAGATCTCGCCCCCTGGATCTACGCAGTGTTAAAGCATACACTCCTACCTCAAATCGGATGATCCACGGGATTCTTCACTGCGATCCAACGCTTGATGGTGTTCTTCCTCCTGATCTTTTATTCGCTTCAGACTTAGAACATTTTCTAAGTATTCGAAGACTCAGTCTTCTCTTCTTCCAGGGAATGATTTCCTGGATCTCGATAACACTTTCCGAAGTGTTGTTCCTCCTGAGCTTTGTCTGGTTCAGACTTCGATTCCCCGCGCACTCCTTGCATCTAATGGATTTCGGTAAGTCATATCCACGGTATTTCTCACAGATATATTCCTCCTGATCTCCTGGTGTTCTCTCCTTGCTCAATGCACACCTTGAAGAGATTCAATGAAGAGAAACAATTGAAACTGGAAAACTAACAGTCACTGTTTCATTCACTTGTTTATGGGACACAAGAATAACAGAAAAGACAGGAAAATGTAAACACAACTGCACAACACGCATCTGGATCAATTTTCCCTCTTGTTATATCCACAAGTTCCCAATGGCTACAAAATGAATTCAAGTTACAGTAACTCAAAAACTTAGATCTCCTGCTAACTTGCAGTTCTCCCTTACAACTAATTTCTCTATGTGTTGCAGCTAACCCCAACTGGGTGTACAAAATTCTACTTAACTCAAAAATATTTCTAGGGTTTCCCCTGGCTACTTGCCTAATCTAAAATTCATCCTATGCTATCTTAGTTCAGTGGCATTCTAGATCCATAGTGGAAACTCTTTCCTTGTTTACGATTTTCAAAACGTGCCTCAAAGGGTAAAATTCGGCACTGGTTCAAGCGTGCCTCCAAAGGTAAATTTTGGCGCTGAGTGAAGGCAGATTTCAAAATCGATTGTAACTATCAACGTTGAATTTCTGGAAGAACTCTCACATGTTGAGTGGTCCTGCCTCTATGCACTTGCCAACGATGCTCCTACATCATACTCCCCTTTACAAAAATTCATGGACTCCTGTCCATGAACTCCTCTACTGATTTTCCCTGCTTTTGGATAGCAGCTTCATTTTCCCAATTGGCATCTTCGATTGGGTGTCCCTTCCACTTGACCAGATACTCAAAATAGGTTTTCCTTCTGGTGTTCTTGCCAATCCTTTGATCTAGAATTTTCTCCATCTATGGCTTTTCTTCCACAGGCATTTGTTTCTCCCACTGAATATTTCCTTGATCTTCTGACCCTTCTGTGTCATATTTCCTGTAAGGATATAGGTCTGAAACATTGAATATGGGTGAAATGCCCACACCATATGGAAACTCAATCTCATAGGCATTTTCATCAAACTTCCTCAAGATCTTAAAGGGTCCTATATTTTTCATCTTCAACTTGTTGTATGTTCCCCTAGGGAACCTTTCCTTCCTGAGATGTGCTAAAACCTGATCTCCCACTTCAAATTAAAGTTCCCTGCGATGTTGATCAACTCTGTGCTTGTATTTTTGGTTGGAATTCTACAATTTTTTTTCTGATCTGGCCATGGAGTTTCTGCATCTCATCAACAAAATCCTCTGCTCCATCGCTTTTGATATCACCCTGTTCCAAGTCGCTCAACTCAGACACTCCCCTGGGTTGCATTCCATAGAGTATTTGGAATGGACTCCTTCCAGTTCTCTTGTTTGGTGAGTCATTGTATGCAAATTCTTCTTGTGGCAGAATCTGATCCCACTGGTTATGATGTTCAGTAACTAGACTCCTTAATAAATTCCCCAAAGTTCTATTTACCACTTCAGTTTGCCCATCTATTTGAGGGTGATAAGCTGAGCTGGAGGAAAAATTCGTCCCCATATTATTCCACAACATCCTCCAAAAGTGACCAACAAATTTTGTGTCTCTATCTAAGACAATGCTCCTGGGTAGGCCGTGAAGTCTCACAACTTCTTTGAAAAAAAGATTTGCAACATGTGTTGCATCACTAGTCTTCTGGCATGGGATGAAATGTGCCATCTTTGAAAATCTATCCACCACCAAAAATATGGAATCAAATCCTCTTTCTGTTCTTGGCAATTCCAACACAAAATCCATGCATATTGCATCCCAAGGCCTCTCTGGTATTGGCAATGGTTGATACAACCCAGTGTTCTGCCTTTTCCCCTTAGCATGTTGGCAGACTCTACATCTGTTCACCAACTTTATCACTTCTATTCTCATACCTAGCCAATAGTATGAGTTTCTCAGCTGTGCGAACGTTTTATCATGGTCGAAATGTCCAGAGAATCCTCCGCTGTGCTTTTCCTTTAGAAGATTATCCCTTATTGAGAATTTTGGTATGCACAACTGATGTCCTCTAAATAACAGTCCTTCCTGAATCATGTATTCTATCCACTGACTTCTATCTCTCAACACAAGATTAGCACATGCCTCATATGCCTCCTTGAAATCTATGTCATCATGATACATGTCCTTAAGGTGTTCAAGCCCCAAGGACTTCACCTGGAATTCCTGCATGATCAAACATCTCCTGCTTAACGCATAAACAACCTTGTCAGCATTCCTAGCAATATGTTTTATGACAAAAGTAAAATTTTGCATAAATTCAACCCATTCTGCATGCCTCTGGTTTAGTTTTTCCTGTCTGGTTATGAATTGTAAATCTTGGTTATCGCTATACAAGACAAATTCTTGTGGGACAAGATAATGCCTCCATTTCTTCAAAGCTTGAATTATGGCATAAAACTCCTTGTCATATGTGGAGTATTTATTCTTAGTCTCATTCAGCTTCTCGCTGAAATAGGTAATAGGTCTGTTGTCCTGACTCAGAACTGCTCCTATTGCAACTCCACTTGCGTCACATCTTACCTGAAATGTCTTCCCAAAATTTGACAATACCATAATTGGTCGTTATGTTATCTTCTCCTTCAGTATATTGAAGCTCCTTTCAGCCTCCTCTATCCATTTAAAATATCTATGCTACTTCTTCACTATATCCATCATGGGTGGACAAATCCCACTGAAGTCTCTAATGAAATTTCTATAAAAACTTGTTAAACCATGAAAGCTCCTTACCTCGAACATGATCCTTGGTGACGGCCACTCCCTGATCACTTTCACCTTCTCTGGATCCATCTTCAATTCATTCGAAGAGATCATGAAACCCAAATAAATAAGTTATGTATTCATAAAAGAGGACTTCTTCAAATTGATCAGTAGCTTCTCCTACTATAGCCTCCTCATTACTAGCATTAGGTGCCTCAAATTCTCCTCTTTAGTCCTACTAAAGATCAATATATCATCCAGATATACAACCATGAACTTGCCAATAAAATCTTTCATAATTTCATTCATCAAGCTCATAAAAGTACTCGGGGAATTCGTTAAGCCAAATGGCATAACTAGCCACTCATATAGACCTTCATTCATCTTAAAGGTTGTTTTCCATTCATCACCTTCTCTCATCCTGATATGGTGATATCCACTTTTTGGATCTATCTTAGAAAAGAAATTTGCTCCACTTAAGCAATCCATTAAGTCATCCAGTCTCGGTAAAGGAAATTTGTACCTGATGGTGATCTTGTTGATGGCTCTCGAGTCTGTGCACATTCTCCATCCTCCATCTTTCTTTGGGATTAACATAGTTGTTACTCCGCATGGGCTCAAACTTTCTCTGACTAAACCCTTATCCAGCAACCCTTGGACTTGGTTCCTCATCTCCTCATTCTCTCGAGGTGTTAATATGTATGATGCTTTGTTTGGCAGGCTTTCTCTTGGTATCAAGTCGATATGATGACTGATACTCTTGATGGGAGGCAATGAGTTCGGCATCTCATCCACCACTATATCAACAAAATTATCCAGCAACTCCTGAACCTCTTCAGGTAAATCATCCATTGATGTACTCGTAAGGATGAATTTGGGCTTCCTCACCACAGTGAACTGCATCTCCTGTTCTTCCTTGACTTCTTTCAGGAGTTCCTTCCCACTCATGAGAAGTATGCTTGTGCTGGCTTCCTCTTTCGCTCTCTTCTCCTCCATTGGTAGCAACATATGCATCCTACCATTCTCCTCCAATGTATATGTATTCTTCCTTCCATCATGAATGATATTTCTTTCAAACTGCCATGGTCTTCCCAACAAAATGTGGCATACGTCCATGGGGATTACATCACATGGGATTTCATCTTTATATCCTCCTATTTTAATTTCAACCAGGCATTATTTAGTGATCATTACCTGGTGTCCTTTTTTCAACCATGAGAATCTGTATGGCCTTGGATGTGAAGTTGTCTTCAGCTCCAATTTATCCACCATCTTTGTGGATACTAGGTTGTCAGTACTCCCACTGTCAATGATCACCTTGCATAATTTGTCCTTAGTCTTGCAAGATTTCCTGAAGAGATTGTTACTCTGCACTTGCTTTTCAATTTATGCCTCTGGTTTTAAGAGAAATTTTCTCAACATCAGGGATGCTCCATCCTCTGCTCCTTCTGCCTTAACATATCTTCATTGTGATTTTGAAATGTGAGCTTCTCCTCCTTCCTTATTCTTCTCGAGACATTCCCAAGACATGTGTCCTATCTTTCCACAGTTATAGCACCTTACTCCTCCTTTGCCTCTTCCTCTAGAAGAGTTTCTTCCA
>ML811502.1:84692-101385 GCA_009831015.1 Picea engelmannii
AAAAAAAAAATTATGGAGAGATGTGTATTTGTTTAATTAGGATTACCTACCAAATGGAAAGATGTTTATTTATTATATTTAGGTCACTGTGTCGAAGACGCGAAGGGTTATAATGATCGTCCCTCTTGCGACGAAAACATGTGAGCGTTTCTCTTGCGACGAAAACACAGATGAAAGTTTGATTCCGTCGATAAAGCAACAATACGAGGTGTATTTAGATAAAAATTGAAAAATTAAACTTTTTCTCTTGAAATTTACGACGAAATAGTACTTTCGTCGCAAATAGCCGTCACAATATTTTCAATATGTAGTAGTGATATACATATTCATGTCCCAAAAATAAATACCACTTACAACATACATATCATACCTATCTTCCTTACCACTTCTTCATTCAAAGAACATATCATATCTACTATGAAGACTACATACTTATCAAAACTTATCAATTTTACAACTATTAACTTCGAAAACAACACTATGACTCTTCTATAACATATCCACTTAATAACATTTTTACTTTTACTTCAAAAACAAAAGAAACACAATTGTACATTCTTAATTGCAAGACTACATATTTATCAAAACTTATCAATTTTAACACTATGACTCTTCTATAACATATCCACTTGATAACATTTTTACTTCCAAAAACAAAAGAAATACAATTGTACATTCTTAATTGCAAGACTACATACTTATCAAAACTTATCAATTTTACAAATATTAACTTTGAAAACAGCACTATGACTCTTCTATAATGTATCCACTTGATAACATTTTTACTTCCCAAAAACAAAAGAAACACAATTGTACACTCTTAATTGCATGTCTTGTACATAACCTAATCCAACATGCATGATCCATGATATAACTAAATATCATTTAATTATTGCCGCGATTAATTGCAATGAATTTTGACTTCACGGTGACCTTGTGTGGTTTTAGATTCATCTACAAATATAGAGAAATTATATCATTTTAAATATAATTGTTATATTTAATTTTAAAATAATTTATATTTAAAAAAGTCTAAATTTAGATAACAAATAATTAATAATAATTTATAAATAATTCAAAATTAAAATATATTAAAATATAATTTTTGTATTTATTTTCAAAATAATTTACGTTTTAAATTACATTTTAAAACAAATAATTAATAATAACTTTTAAATAATTCAAAATTAAAATATATTAAAATAGATATTTATGTCATTAATGCATTAGATATTAAAAAAAAGTATGTAAACTTAAAAATATAAAATTAACACATTACACACAATAAAAATGATGATAAGCTTAACCATATATATATATATATTTTTATAAATATAAAATTATTTAATAAAAAATTAATAATTTTAAAAAAATAATAATAATAAAATAAAGATTTTTTTCTTTTAATTTAATATTATTATAAAAAAATTAATTGTTTCATAATTATTTTAAATTTGTATTTCTGATCATATACTATTAAACTAACATTTTTAAGAAAGCAACTTTGCTACTATTTAAACTTTTATCTTGTTTCTTTCTTCCTCTATAGATGTCAGAGATGAAGTGTCAACTATCACGTCCCTACAGTGTGCCTAACCAATCTTGTGATTGTACACCTCTTTAGAGCGTGTGGAATGATGACGTTTCTCACTTGGTTTCTTGGCATCACCAAGGATACTTCGTTCGGACTATGCCTCTTCGCCTAGAGAATACCCAATGTCTGTTCCAGGCTGTTGAAGAGTCACACTCCTACTCTAGTGCAACTATTGTATACTTAGACAATTGTTAACAACTTTAACACTTAGTCATATTTAAGCATGCATCCATGAACATGAAAATCTAAGAGGAAAACAATGAAATAGACAAGAGAATCACAAATATAGTGGAGGTGGCACAAACCATGCCTAATACCACACTAAGACTTTGTTATTGAGAAACAACAACAACATGAGAACTACTAGCTCGGTTTACAGCTTGGCAGAGTAAAATGACTCTCCTCACCTCACCAAGACTCTCCATCACAACCATCTCCACAACCTCTTGTGGTGCACCTTAGACATGTCCTCAACATCAGACTTGTTGTCTCTTTGTTTTCGCGGACTTCACCACTTTTTGCTCTGCCTCACACATGCCTTCAATAGACCATTGTTTTCCATACTTCCCAAAAATAAGCCCAAGATAAGATTTCCTAACTCTGTTCACCAAATCCTCCTTAAGGAAACACAAGTCCTCCCAAGTCTAGAGACTTGGCTCCTTGAGGGATCTCACCCTCTTCGTCTACCTCATAACTGCATAGGTATTTTTCATCTCCTTGTCTTCCAAGTTTCCTACTTTGGTTGTTCTCCCTTGTTCTCTTCTAGGGAGTCCAAAGGTTACCATCATGAACTATCATGTACTTTTGGGGTGTCACACCCCTTCATGAATATATGTGTCCAAACGAATCATCACACTCATTTTTGGACCCATTCACCCAGAAAAAATCATCGCTCACCTTCATGGGCTTGTTCACCCAAACAAATCGTTACACCCCTTCACAGACCCAGTTGTCCAAATGAACCCAGGCGCTCATCAAATGTCGTTCCCCTTGGGACTGGCACATCCAACCTTGGTGCACCCCTCATGCCAGTGCGCCCCAATCTCTTGGTTTCTTCATACTAGGGAAATCCCCTTGGCACATTTTCATGCCCAAGGAACCCACTTTCCCAACTTGGGTGCCAGATAAACCCCAAGTTACATATCCTTGAGGACTTAGGTGAGGTTCTTCGTGCCCATATAGTCGAATACCTTACATCCTCCCACACCTCAAGTCATTTTCATCCCCAAAAACATCCACAAAATATTTTTTCTCCATGTCTCCACCCAAACTCACTCCTTTGTTGCCACTAATTCTATTGGAAACCCCAAGTTTCGTGCCAACCGTAAACTGCAAATTCTGCCAAAGTGGAAACCCCAAGTTTCGTGCCAACCGTAAACTGCAAATTTTGCCAAAGTGGAAACCCCAAGCTTCCCTGTGAAGTGGAAACCCCAATTTTCCACAAACCAAACTATATTTTAACCAAATTTGCACGATCTATTTCTTGAGTTGATCCAATCATTTAACCCAAATCTAAGGATAAAATTCACCCAGCTATGCTACGCTCTCTCACTGCAATGTTACTTGTTGCTATTTGGTTTTTCTCTTGTTGTCATTGCCTTCTACAACTCATTGTTTCCGACTTCACTTCAAAATTTTGTCTAATTGTTGAACTCTTGTGATATTGTTGTTGCACCCATACTTCAACCAACTATGTCATGTCTCCACACACTGTGAATCTCAAGTCCTATACTACTCAGGTGATCAATCCAATTGTTGCATCTATGTATTGAGATCTGCCTCCCCATGCCTAAAATTAGTATTTTTCGTCACATCTTTTTCATTTTTTCTAACTCCAAATACTAAAGAAAGTGTCCATCCTTACCTCACTACTATTTCCATCATCTCATCTTCATCAAGGAGATATTCTGCAATGTCTAAGTGCTACACTCCAGACCTACTGTCGCTTCTATACTCTTTACATGTTTTCCATGTTGTTCTTCTTCCATGAGTCGTGAACTTGTTGAATGGTCAGTCCAACCATCACACCCCTTGAGACTCCACACCCTCATGCACAAACTAGTCACTTTCTTTCACAATTTCTTCCATCCTCAAAACCATTAGATCAAGGTAAGGTCATCCTTCACCTTTCTACACTATGAAGTCGCACCAAAACAAAGTCTTTTGTGGAAAATTTACTCCATTTTCCACCTCATGGCATAGTTATCCAATCTATTTCACAATGTCTGCCTCACATGCAATTCCATGAAGATTCAAGGGAAACCATTGTGCATCTGCACATCCAACCAACCTTTCTCTTGTGACTCAAGAAATCATCAATTCCACAAGTCTGGCTTCCTTAGTTGAATTTTCCTCATATTCATCTATGTCTTTGGATATGAAACGTATCATATGCACTAAGAAATTCACTTCCAAACTACCTTTTACCCACTACTTCATCACTTAGCCATGTTGTTGTGTCTACCTATCCATTCCTTGAAATTGTTATGCTTCATCCTCAACCATGATTCCCAAAGGAAGAGAAATTCCCATGTTCAAGTAATCTCTTCATGCTACAATCTTCGTGTCCACACAATCCTCCAAATGAAGGAAACTTCTCAACTTGCTTTCTTTTGTCAAGTAACCTCAATGCAACTCAAAATTTGTGATGAGTGTGGATATTGCATTCACACTCCTCAAACATTCCAAGAAATTGTCCAAAGAGTTCGAGGTAGAATGAGTAACCTTAAATAACTTCCATGCCTTAGGAACGCTCACACCAATACTTTTTCCAACCTCAACCAACAACCCTTGTTGGATCTCTAAGTCATCACACTATTAGAATATAGAATATGGTGTGCTCATTTTACCATTGACGATACCCTCATCACCTAACCATAGGTCGAAGCCTCCCTCTGAGCACCTTAACCTTGACTAAGAATTCCTCCGGAAGCAAACCCTAGGCTAGATAGCCAAACAAAGAGTAGCACATCAATCCCCAAGGATAACACATCACAAAAGCTGATCAGATAGTCCCAAACCCTAGGCAAGAGATATTCAAGCCAAAACTAATAACTTGTTGTTGTTGTAGCTGCACCAGCTCTTCCTCCAAACCTGCGCACCAAACTGCAACTGATGTGCGCACCAAACTGCAGAACTGCAATTCTGAGATGTTTTCAAATGAGAACTGGCGCCCTATATTTATACTGGTTCTGCCATATTTTTTAGGGCCGACTTCTCCTTTTGGATATGTGTCTATTCAATATATTATTATTATTTCTGGCCGACTTCTTCTCTTGGAGGCTAATATCCTAATATAAATTATCTTCTTGAGCCAACAAGGCTTCTAGGGTTATTAGCCAACTCATTAGGATTTTTGTTGCTTCTCGGAGTCTTCTATTCTCATTGGGTTCACACGTAGGGGTAAATACCTCCCACAACTACCATAATATTAACACTCCCTTCTAGCTAGAGAGGTATTTACAGGTAATGGTCTTGAGCACAAAATATACCATTTACCCAGTAGCATCAATATAGTCATCTAGACTATTTCATGACTAGATCATGAGCATCACCATCATCATCAGCTGCATCATCTCTCAAAACCATACTTCATATGAGTAGTTAGATATGATGCTGGATAAGTCACTCTCACCATAGAGTGATACAAGAGGAGTAAAAGCTCTGAATTGTTTTCCATCTGGAAAATCTCTGTTCATCATTCATCTGAATGATCATTATCTCCAATAAACCGCTGATAGTCTTCAAGGAAATTAGAACAAGGATAGAACACACCTTTGTCTATTCATAGTAGTACATAACTACAATCCAATAGTTCACTACCGCATCAAGTAATGCATAAGTACTTGATCAACAATGTATGGTTGCGAACGATGAAACATATTCACCACAGTAGTCCTCATCTACTGTCATATAGTCTTCATAACAAACATCTGAGAGCATCTTGCATAGAAAAAATGTTATGATAAAATTTGTATCATCTGGGACAATATTTCACTCATGTCTGTGAGATTTGAAAGAATGTTTTCCACAAAAGTAGTCTTCATCTGCATAGAAACAATGT
The DNA here is from genome assembly GCA_009831015.1 of Picea engelmannii. Taxonomy (NCBI): domain Eukaryota; kingdom Viridiplantae; phylum Streptophyta; class Pinopsida; order Pinales; family Pinaceae; genus Picea; species Picea engelmannii. The sequence goes on from ML811502.1 coordinate 90,350, forward strand.
TATGATAAAAACTAAATCATCTGGACCAATCTTTCACTCACATCTGTGAGATCTGAAAGAGCGTCTGCCCTTAGTATAAAACATCAATAATAATCATCTGGGAAAATATTTCACTCATGTATGTGAGGTCTAAAAGAATGTCTGCCCTCAATATAGAACATCAATAATGAGCTATCTGCCCCATTCTTCTCAACCAAGGAAGAAGGATTGTTTCTGATTTTTGAGCCTGGACCATTTCTCACCCTAGGCCATTCCTCCGACACTAAACAAAGTGTAACCTGGAGAGAATGAGTCTTCCCTCAAGAAATGTTTGGACCATTCCTTAGCCTGGGCCATTCCTCTGACACTAAACAAAGTGTGGCCTGGAGGGAATGAGTCTGCCCTAAGGAATGACTGTCCTAGACTATTCCCCACCCTGGGCCATTCTTTCGATACTAAACAAAGTGTAACCTGGAGAGAATGAATCTTCCCTCGAGGAATAACTGTCCCTGATTGTTGAGCCTGGACTACTCCCCACCCTGGTCCATTCTTCCGACACTAAACAAAGTGTAACCTGGAGAGAATGAGTCTGCCCTCGAGGAATAATTGTCTGAACCATTCCCCACCCTGGGCCATTCCTTTGACACTAAAGTGTAACCTCGAGAGAATGTATAACCCTTGAGGAATGTTTGTCCTGCATCAACCTCCAAAACAGACGATTCTTCGAAACTGCTCACAACTGTTAACTTCGAAGGAATGATTGTCTGGCGAGGCAAACCATTCTACTTGACCACTACTCAGAGTGACTGCCAAGAAGAATGATTGTCCTAGACCACTCCCCATAATGGGAAGTCATTGTCTATGATACATCAACAATCAGTCTGCCTCCCATGTTAACTACAATGGGAAGTCACTGTCCGTCAGAAATCTCAATCCACTTTCCGAACAGGAAAGCATCTATCCAATCTGGACTATTTTTCAATTATAAAGATAAATGATGTTTTCAATGCTACCTCCTAACTGGAGAGTTATTTCAATCACAAAAATAAATGTTCGCATACCTTCTTCTAGTTTGGAGAGTCTTCCCTTCCAGCTAAGAGAGTCATTTCCATGATCTCTAGCTTGAGTATGCAAGTTCTTTCATCTTGAATAGAGGCTTTACCAAAATGTATGCTTATCTTCTCATCTATGGAGATATGTATTGGAGAATCACTTTCTCCTTTCTGGACTTCATCATGGGTAGTGTAATGATTGTACTGTAGTCTGGAACAATGTGAAGGCTTCATGTAGATCTGAATAATAGAGTATATCATAGTTGGAGAACTGGAACATATTCATGTGGTACTTCTTCTTTCATCATGAGATCTGATATTCTGAGTAGTCATCTTGATGTTTATAGGAAATTTTCACCACGCTTCTGTTGTGCACTGGAGGTTCTCCACCAAGTTGTCTTCTTCTTATCTGCATACATGAGTCTCTTTCTGGTATGTCTCAAAGTCTTGAGCCTGCTCTTTATACTTTCTTCATTCAATTTCTCTGGAGAACATTCTTTTCATTCATCTGATGTAGAATTCTGACTCATGGATGTTTGCAGATTATATAATGACTTATATAGAGATAAGTTTGGTGTACTGGAACAATCAATCATCATAGTCTCCTCCCTCCATATGAGAGAAACTCTGGTTCTGGATCTCATAATACTTTCATTCATAAGTCTTCTGTACACTGTTCTTCATCACGACTTTCAGTTCTTCTGCTTGATTGCTATTAGTGAGTTCTTATCAGGCTAGTAATCTTGTGATTCTTGATACACTGACTGGTTGTTCTGGTTCTTCTTTTTCTTTCTTGGAATCTTTATGTTCTTCTTCATGTTTTTATTTAGCTCTTGGGTCCATAGAGTTTCTTATAGATTCCATGCCCTAGAGATTCCACTTCTTGCCTTCATCATCGGTTCACAGATTTGGATGGACAACCAGGAATACTTTAAGGCTTCTCTTCGAAAAGGTTTTCTTCTGCGGTTGAGCTGAACACGTACTGTCTTTTCATGGCTGCTACCATGGATATATATATATTTTTTTCATCATCTTCAATGGATCATAGGATTAGCTGCCTCCTAATCCTTGCTTCATGTATAAGTGCATATAATCTGCTCCCTTCATCTGACTAATTCCATGCTTCCGTCTCCATCCTTATTGTCTTCTAAAATAGAGTCCACTCTTCCATGTGCAACCTTATTGTCTTCTGCAATATATAATTGGCTCTCTTTTCTAACAGAGTCCAGGCTTACGTCTTAGTTGTCATCATAAGTCTTTATCCAATTTCTCTTGATGTCTAACTTCTAAGCCTCTTCAAGATTGATTCTGATTTCGACTTATCTTGTAGTAGCTTTCACATGATATATTTCCTTATTTCATCTGTAATATCTAATGATATTCATTCTTATCTTGTTGTTCTTCCATAGGTATAGTTCTTCTTGGAACACATTGTCTTCCAAGAGATAGATATACAAGATATGTACAAAGACGATGCAAGCAAGATATGTACAGAAAATAAGAATAGTGTTGTTTACCTTTTAGTAGAAGAAGTCTCTTCCATCATGCTTAGTCTTCTTTGTAGGTTAATTTTCTTTGGAAACTGATGCTTCATGCTTCTCTTTCCTTTTATTTAGCTCGGGACACTGGTTCCTGTAGTGACCGTACTTTTGACAGTTGAAGCACTATATTTCTGAAATGTCTTTTCTTTGTTTTGGCTTCCTTCTTGAATCAAACTTTCTTTTGTCTCTAAAGTTCTCGAATCTTGTTGTGAAGGCTCGATCATCATACTTCTTTTGAGGTTTCTCTTTTGCATTGATCCTTGATTCTTCTTGAGCACAACAAGTCCAAACTTCTTCAAATGTCGGGTACTCCTTCCTTGTGTTCATGCTTGCGGCAAATGCATCCCATGTCTTGGGAAGACCATTGATTACTATGTTCACCAATTCCTTTTCTGAAGTGATCCCTTCAATAGCTTGTAGTTTATATCTTAGTTGGGAGATACTTACAAAGTATGATGTTATGTTGTCATCATCATTCATCTTCATGTCACGGAGCTCATTCTTCACACTCATAACTTGTCCAATGTTTTTGACTGAGAAGAGATTTGTTAGGGCATCGTACATCTTCTTCGATGAGTCAAGATGAGAGATGTAGGGTATCAAGTGGTCTTTTATGGAATCCACTATGATACTCATGACATTTATGTCAACATCCTTGAACTTCTCTGTAGCTGCAACGTTCTGCGGTTCCTTCTCTTCTCCTTCTTCAAACTCTGGCTTCACAATCTTTCCTTTTACAATATCCAACACTTTATTCTTAGCAAGAATGAGCTCACTCGTTGTCTTCCATGCTCTGAAGTTAGAGGCTCCATCTATCTTGTTCTCATACTTCATAGAGTTCATCATGGCTTGCTTGACTTGGTCAAACCCTAGATTTGACCACAAATCCAAACTTCATGTCTTGGCCTTCTGAGAATACCAGGAAATGCATTGGGCTAGGGTGCAGTGATCTATCTGGAGATTAGGTCAATCTCATCACTTAAGGTGCCTCAACAAGAGGTTTAGGGTTTCTTTAACTCCTTCTGCTGGTAACCTTAGCTGCAATGCTTTTGGAAATTGCTCCTGTTAGTAACCCTAGCGGCAGTATCTCAACGAGCTCAATATCTAGCGGCTATGTTTCCTTCCAGCATTTTAGGCTGAATGAAGGGGTGTGGGCCCATAACTTGTTAGAATATAGAATATGGTGTGCTCATTTTACCATTGATGATACCCTTGTCACCCAATCATAGGCCGAAGCCTCCCTCCGAGCACCTTAACCTTGACTGAGAATTCCTCCGAAAGAAAACCCTAGGCTAGATAGCCAAACAAAGAGTAGTGCATCAATCCCCAAGGATAGCGCATCACAAAAGATGATCAGATAGTACTAAACCCTAGCCAAGAGATATTCAAGCCAAAATTGAGAACTTTCTGCTACTGCAGCTACACCAGCTCTTCCTCCAAACCTGTGCACCAAACTGCAACTGCAGTGCGCACCAAACTGCAAAACTGCAATTTTGAGATGCTGTCAAATGAGAACTGGCGCCCTGTATTTATACTGGTTCTACCAGATTTGTTGGGGATGAATTCTCCTTCTGGATATGTGTATGTTCAGTATATTATTATTATTTCTGGCGGACTTCTTCTCTTGGAGGCTAATAGCCTAATATAAATTATCTTCTTGAGCCGACAAGGCTTCTAGGGTTATTAGCCAACTCATTAGGGTTTATCTTTCTTCCCGGAGTCTTATATTCTCGTCAGGTTCACACGTGGGGGTAAATACCTCTCGCAACTACCATAATATTAATACACACAATCATCCAAAAGTCACCGAGGTGAACTCTACCTCTTCAAATGTCTTATACCAAAGGCGAGAGAACACTACCCAAGTCACTTGTTCCGTGAGGCCTTTCATACAAAGCCTCAAAATAAATAAATAGAAAATCTATTCATCTTCTTATAAAAATAAATTCAATTTAGTTCAAGTTTCTCCTTTATAAATAATTTTCTTTATAACATCATGATAATCAACAACAACATAATAATAAATAACATCATAATAACATCATAAAATACACAAAATACATACCTCTGCTTGTAGATTAGTTGATTTAGTCCCTGGTTCTCTTGTTCTTGAGCTTGCCCAACTACCCAAATGAATATTAACCTCCCAAACAACTAGGAACAACCTCTTCGGATCCCTAGCTCCAGGAATCCTTGTGGTTTCCTGACCCCTGAGCCCAAAATTACAAGAAACAATAGTTCCCTGTGAGAGTTTCCAAAATGGTCTGTTCTTCCAATTTTCCTCCCCTTCCTCCACCTCTTGCAGAAATTTCCAATGCAAAAATGAGATCCTCTCCCAAGTCCCCTCCTCTCATCCTTATTCTCCTCTCTCAAATCTCCCTCATTAATTTCCCAACAACCTTATCACCCCATTAGTTCCCCCAACAAGCTTATCGCCCAATTAATTACTTCACCCACCCTTTAATAATAAAATAATAAAAGTCTGATTTAATATATTTTAATAATTAATTAAATTTAAAACAAATAAATAAATAACTAAGATAAAAATTAATTGATTTGGGTTGTAACATACAACCACCCTTCAACAAACTTCTTCTGGAAGTTAGAGTAATTTACAATACAAGGGTAACAACACATGATTCATGCATTCACATCAAATAAGCAACACCATCAATTTAAAACACTTACACATACTAGTGTACATGTGCAAGGAATACATGTGTAGCTATCACATACAGGACTTGTACATGTACTAATGAAAATAATTATCACAACTAAATTTATTCTTGTATGCGTCCAATCCAATCAACAAGACCATTCATTTCATAAAAGACAGTAAACTATTTAAAATGTTCATGAAATTCCTCAATTACAATAATTTAGCACAAACAACATTCACTTAGATAATTGTAGTTTAATTAAGTAAATATAAATATACATATATATATATAAAAAAAAGAAAGAGGAAATCAAGAAATTCTTCTATAAGGAGAAATCCCGACATAGTCTCAACTACTTCTATTCATCCTTCCTCCCTAACTTACTTCCATATTCCATTCCTAACCTTCCTCTGCTGGACTATCTTGGAGCGTCAACTATATTGACCTAACACCAAATAGAACCTGCAAGTATAAGTGTCAACTCTCTCGACCCCATGAAGCAACTGACAGTCATCATCACACGTCTAAGGGAGAGTGAGATAACATCATCCTCCCATGACTCCAGGTTTCAGAGGATACATGGTGGGAAATGCCTCCACCACTCCTAATAGAATTGGGGTCAACACCCTACGATGGAACATACAGTGGCACTATGTTGCTAGCAATTTTATCATCCTATATTCAGTTTTAGGCAGTCTCACCATGTGAAAAGAAAAACATGCACTGGTCCACATATCATAGCAATGCATTCGAACCAACCTAATTTCACATACAAAGATTCATACCACATTGTTTCTCGGTCGGTGTTCACAACATCAACCTTTTATTATCATTATCCTTTGACCATTTCATAGCCCATTGACCTGCGTATTAGTCTATAACAAAAACTCATACATATTTATGCATTATCATCATGTAAATGCATTTAACCATAATCTCAATTTTGTATCCATGTACCAACAAATTTAAATGTCAAAATTTCCAAGTTAGAAATACATTGCATAATATCCATTAGAATTCAAATAACGTTAAACATTCATAGAATTGACATTCACATAGGTTCATACATCTTAAAAGTTCAAGTGTATCATTAATAGTTTCACAGTGAATAGAACATAAAGGTGATTAGGCCTTAGGTAATTCTAGTTGTCTAAGTCAAAAGGTAGCATTACATATACCCAACCTTCGGGAAACATATTCACGAGGTGGTCAAAAAAGTCAGGGATGATCTCGTCGTAAGGTCTTAGAATCCTCCCAAGTACCATATCTTGGGCTATACTTGTCCCACTGGGCCTAAACTTGGTCTACCAAATGTTTCCTGAGCTATTGGAACCTATGGTCCAATATGCATAATGTTTCTACAGTGAGGGTTCCCGTGTCCGATAACTGCAATTCCTTCGAATTCAATTTATGAGATTCGTCAACAACATAATGACGTAGAACAGATACATGAAAAACATTATGATTTTTATGCTAGTGGGGTGGCAGTACAAGACGATAGGAAACGATTCCAATTCTCTCTTGGATTTTGAATGGTCCTATAAATCAAGGCGATAATTTTTTCCCCTTCTCGAACCGAATAGTACTCTTATTATGCCTGTTACAAATACAAACTTGATCTCCCACTTTATAACTTGGATCAATCCTATGTTCACCAACATAAATTTTCTATCTATATTGTTCTTCCTTTAGTCGCTACCTAATCTGAATCACATGTTCTTCCATCTCTTGAATGAATTCTGGCCCAACTGTCACTCGATCCTCTAACCTCCCAACTCAATGGTGTCCTACATGGCCTTCCATATAGAGCTTTGTAGGGTGGCATTCCAATGGAGCTATGAAAACTGTTATTGTAGGCGAACTCTACCAAAGGTAGGTACTTCTACCAATGGGTTTGATTATCCATAAAATATATCCTAAGCATGCCTTCCATAACCTGATTTACTCTCTCATTTTTTCCATTTGTTTGAGGATGATAAGTTGTGATTAAGTTCAACTGAGTTCCCAACGCTAACTACAAACTTTTCCAGAACCTAGATGTGAATCAGGAGTCCCTATCTGAAATAATCTTCTTGGGTAACTTGTGCAAATGGATGACCTCAGTTATAAACATGCGTTCCATATCAGTGACATCATAAGTGTCTCTAACCAGAGTAAAATGAGCACTCTTGGTCATTTTATCAACTATCACAAGAATGGCATTGTTTCTATGCGATGTGAGCGGAAATCCCACAAAAACATCCATGGAAATGACTTCCCACATGGACATAGGAACATCATGTGGTTGTAGGAGACCTGTCGGGTGGTGGTGGTCATCCTTCACTTGTTGAGTTTCTAGGAACTTGGTGATGAAATGGATTACATGATGCTTCATTTCTTCCAAAAATAAAATCGTCTTCATGTTCGTGTACATTTTCTTCACACCCGGATGTGAAAAATAAATTTCTCTATGGGCTTCCTTAAGTATGATTCTCCGAATATTCCCACCTTCGGGGATGTACATCCTTCCCTAATATATTAATAATCCATCTACTTCTAGGCTATATCCTTCATACTTTGGATCTAATTTCCTCCCAGTCTAGAGGGTTGAAGTAACCTTTAAAAACCAACTATCTCGAAGAAGTTTCCCCAACACACACTCCCTCAAATTAACTTTTAAGGGTACCAAGGAGAGGACACATGGTCTCCTTTTCAAGGCATATGTGACCACATTCTCCTTTCCATTGATGTACAAAATTCCAAAATCATACTCACTCATTAAATCACTCCATCGCCTCTGCCTAGAATTAAGATCCCTTTGAGTGAAGAGATGCTTTAAGATTGCATGGTCTGTTTTGAGCTCAAAGTTTCACCCCACTAGATAGTGCCTCCAAAGTTTCATAGCTAGCATTACAATTTCCAAATCTAAATAATGAGTAGCGTAAATCTTCTCATTATGCTTCAACTTGCTTGATGCATACGTTATCACTCCTCCATCCTACATTAGCATGACCCCCAAACCTTGCTTCAAGACATTAGTGTAGACTGTGAAGTCTTTTTCCATATTCGACACTCGTAAAATTGGTGCACTAGTTAGTAACCTCTTAATCTCAATGAATGTAATATCACATTATTTTTCCCATTCATGCATGACCCCCTTGCGTTTCAAAGTGGTGACGTGTTTCAGTAATTTAGAGAACACTTCCACAAATCTCTGATAATAACCTGATAGCCCCATGAAGCTTCTTCCCTCATGAGCATTTTTTCGCACTGGCCATTCCATAATAGCCTTTACCCCTTTTTGGGTCCACAAAGATTCCTTCACTGGAAATTATATGACCTAAATAGTAAATTTATTTCTGGAAGAAAGAACACTTCGACAACTTTCCATAAAAAAACTTCTCTCTAAGGCATGACAACACCACTTGCAAGTGTTTTTCATGTTCTCTTTCATTCTTGGAATAGATGAGGATATCATCCATAAATAACTGTACAAATCGGTCTAACTACTTTCATAATACACCATTCATGAGGCTCATGAATACTGCTGGAGAATTGGTCAAACCAAAAGGTATTATAACGAACTCATAATGCCCAAACCGAGTTCAAAATGCAGTTTTAGGAATATCGTCTTCCTTAATCCTTAATTGGTGATACCCTGATCGTAGATCAATTTTTGAAAACATTGTTACTCATTTCATCTGATCAAAGAGATCATTTATCTGAGGCATTGGGTACCTATTTTTCACTGTAGCATGATTCAAGTCTGTGTAATATATACACAGTGGTAAGGAACCATCCTTCTTCTTCACAAAAATTATTGGTGCACCCCAAGGTGAGACTCTAGGCCTTATTAGTCCTAATTCAAGTAGTTCCCTCAACTACATATGAAACTCACAAATTTCTGGTGCCTTCATCCTATACGGTGTCTTGGAAATTTGCTCTGCACCAGTTTTTAGCTCAATGGTAAAATCAAGCTCCCTCTCAGGAGGTAGCCCTGGCAACCCTTTCAGAAAAAGATCCTTAAACTTCGACAATACTAGATACTGATCCAAGGAGGGTCCTTTCCCTTCATTGACTTCTTCAATTACATATAATCGACAACCTTGCCTCATGCAATGTTTAACCTTGATGGTTGAGATAAAGCGTAGATACACTTTCCTATGTACATCGTGGATATTTACTTACCTTCCTTCATCGTTAATACAAAGAACCATTTTTTCGAAACAATATGCCATATCTCGATGGGATTCTAACCAATCCATTCCTATGATTAGGTCATACGTCCCGAGAGCAGTGACATACACCTTCAACCTAGTAGTACACACTCCTAGGTCTACTAGACAATTATCAACACTAGTTTCTATTGCCTGTTTTCCCCCCTAAGACATATTGACTTGTTTAAAGTCATCGTGCTCATAGGCTACCAAATAACACTTTTCAAATGCACAAGGTGAAATGAAACTGTATGTAGCACCAGAATCAAATAAAATTTTGACATTGACATGATTTAGTGTACCTGACGATTCCAACACCATGGATTGATGCTCTTCCTGGAGGTTATTGACTGCTGCATAAATTAGGTGGCTACTACTCTCTCTTCCCATTGGTGCCTTTCCTTATCTATGAAAAAATACTACTTGTGACTCTGGACAGTCACACTGGTAATGGGGTCCTCTACACCCCCAATAAGTAACACAAGATGGAACCTACGCATTTCCCTGTGATGGTCACTGAAATGAGTGCCTTCCCCTGGAGCCCCTGCCCCTACTTGCACTACTACATTTTGTAAAAATTCCGACGTTTTATTTGCGGCGTTATGGACAAAATTGTCCGTATTGTCGCAAAATAGAGGAAATTTATAAAAAAAAAAATCATGTTGCCCGATAACGTCGGTCTTGCCATGTTGACGTCTCTCTTGCCATGTTAACGTCGCTCTTTCCACGTTAACGTCTCTCTTGCCACGCTTTCCACTGGAATGTCTCTCTTGCCACATTTTCCACTGGAACGTCTCTCTTGCCACGTTTGTGAAGATGTATGTCGTAATTGCCACGTTAACATCGCTCTTTCTACGTTTTCCACTGGAACGTCTCTCTTGCCACGTTTGTGAAGATGTGTGTTGCAATTGCGACGTTTTGGAAACTAGGTTTTCCCCTCCAACGGTCACCTTAGTATGTTCACCAAGTCAAAATACCAACGGTCACTTAGGACTTTTTTATGTTGGAATTGTGACGTTACAAAATCTATAAATATGTTGCATTTGACGGATGTTGCGACAAGTTTGATATAATAACGACGCTTCAAAAAGGGTTTGCGGGTCTTCTAGACGAACAAAAAATAGATATTTGTTTCAGTATAAGTCTATGCGGAAGAATGTCAGAAAACATTAGAGTTGAATGGGTTCAGTGTCATTCAGCATGCCATCTTCAAAATCTTACTTCTTGATCTTGTTTGCATCATAACTTTTCACCATAATATTGATCATTTCTCATTTAAATATTTCACAAAGCATGCTCTTCTCTAGTCTCTCCAATTCTTCCAATCATTTTTAAAAATATTTTGTTGTCTATATCCTCTATGTTACTTCTATTTACAAGTATAACACCTAGTTTTCTATCGACATTATTGCTTATTTGTCAACGGTTTTTACATTTATCATTTCTTCCATGTTGTCCTATATTATGAGAGAATAACATCAAGTCAATTATTGTAGTCTAATCTCTTCAAGTCACATATTTTGTGAGTATGGATGAAAATACCTTGTTCATACTCTTTGTTAGGACATTTTCGCTAGGGTAGTATGGAATACTCTTCTAATCAACAAC
>ML811502.1:129105-158131 GCA_009831015.1 Picea engelmannii
TATATATATATATATATATATATATATAAATATATAAAATAGAAATATTAAAATTATAAAATTGCTATAATAGAAAATGATACCAATATAAAATAAGTATTTTTTGTTTTTGTTTTAAAGAAGACAAATGTAAAAAAAATGGCATTGAATCCTGCATGAGGCCACGTGCCCCCTCCGGCTCTCAAACCTTACACCATCCCTTCTTACTCACACAACACGCAATAATCCTCTCGACCACCTCTTCCTCTACAACAACCATGGCCGTCAGACTCCTTTCTCATGGTAGTAAAACCTTTTGGTGTTTCTCTACAACAGCCATGGCCTCCAGGCTCCTCGTGGGTTGTCTTCTATGTGTTATTTGACATTATGTTGGAAGGATCGACATATTGTGTATGTTTAGGCCTATTCCAAAGAATAGATCCGAGAGCTTATAAGAAATCTTAAGATCCGTCTAGAGGAGGTTAGGAATCCAATGATCTAATAACATGAAGAATCAATTTAAACTCTGAGCTGAGTACCTCAACCCAAGTGGAAGCCCCTAGAGTTTCGGTTCATTGTATTCTATTGTTAAGTCTCTATTCTCATGGTGGTCAGCGTCTCAAACCATATATTGAATCCTATAATCTTGTTGTTTCACTCAGGGTGATTGATTCACATTCCATATTATCCATATTCATCTTAGATTTTTCGGCATGAAGGGCACAAAAGCCGAAGAAAAACTCCTCGGGGCCCTGCAAGACTTTACCAGTCGAGAAAATTGGGATGAATTTTTCAAACTCCGCTCAGACGAGCCCTTCAAATGGTATGGTGACTGGAGGAATCTTGCGAAGCCCCTCGCGAAACACTGCGGCCTTGTTCCCTCTGAAGAAAAACAAATCATAGGATATCCTCGTTCCAGGCTACGGGAACTCAGGGCTATCAGAGATTCTATATGACGTAGGGTTTAAGCGCAACACAAATATTAACTTCTCTAAAGTGGTCATCTAGAATATGCTTCGAAATAACTTGTGCGCCTGTCCCAACATGGAGAGTTATGGATATCACTAACATGAAGTTCTTAGATGGTGCTTTTGATGTTGTTATCGACAAGGGAGGCTTGGATGCATTAATGGAACCAGATTTGCGTCCTAGACTAGGAATTCGATTCCTCTCTGAGGTAAAGCGAGCGTTTATAAATACTTTGGGATAAATTCATCCTGAGTGAAATGTTTTGGGAATAGAATGTCAAAAAGACATGTTTAATAATTAAATAAAGCTCTGACTCCATCTGCAACAATCTCATCCTTCTCTTTATCTAGCCGGATTCAATGTGAGAAAGATATCGAAAAAATTTGAACGCAGACATTTTAACTCTGTCCACTCCCGTTAGTTGCACTGAGTCTTATTATTTTCTTGGTATCTCTAACAAATTTGTATTAGGGTGGTCTTAAAGCTGATAAATGTGTCTCAGATTTGTATTGGGATGGGCTTAAATTTGATAAATGTGTATTTTCAGATTCGACAAAAAAAAATTGATGGTTTAAACTGCTTTTATTTGCATTGATTTAATGAATTCGGATGTAAGAAGACTCACTTCACAAATATGCTAAATATTCTCGTTTGTTAAGCTTTTTTTTTTTTAATTGCATTAACAAACCAAAGCTTTAACAATTAGAAGAGGGGTATTTCCAATTCTTAAAAGACAATTGAAATGGAAATGGAAATGAACTACAATTAGTAGAGGAATATTTCCAATTCTTAAAAGACAATTGAAATGGAAAAAACAATGAAAATGGAACTGTAACAACCCAAATCTAATTGCAGATGAAGAGGTTGTAGATCATGTTGGCACAAATACAAAATCCCATTTTTTTGGGTGGTCAATCCCAGGTTTCAGTTTTGAAACCGTACTCTGATACCATGTGTGAGGCCTTTCATACAAAGCCTCAAAATAAAATAAATAAATAAATTATCCATCTTCTTACAAAAATAAATTCAATTTAGTTCAAGGTTTTCCTCTATAAATAATTTTATTTACAACAACATAATAATCAACAACAAAACAATAATAAATAGCACCATAATAACAACATAAAATAAACAAAATATGTACCTCTACCTGTAGATTAGTTTATTTAGTCCCTCGTTTTCTTGTTCTTGAGATTTCTCAGCTGCCCAACTGAATATTAACATCCCAGTCAACTAGGAACAACCTCTCTAGCTCCATAGCTCTAGGAATCCTTGAGGTTTCTTGGACACTAAGCCCAAAATTTCTAGCAACAACAACGCCCTGTGAGAGTTTCCAAAATGCTTTAATCTCCCAATTTTCCTCCTCCTCCTCCTTCACCTCTTGCAGAAATTTCCAATGCAAAAATGAGACTCTCTCCCAAGTCCCCTCCTCTCTTCCTTATCCTCCTCTCTCAAATCCCCCTCCTTAATTTCCCAACAACATTATCCCCCCATTAATTCTCCCAACAGCCTTATCCCCCCATTAATTACTTCACCCACCCTTTAATAATAAAATAATAAAAGTCTGATTTAATATATTTTAATAATTAATTAAATTAAAAAAAAAAATATGATAAAAGTTAATTGATTTGGGTTGTTACATGTTCTATGTTCTTCCCATTGAGGTTGTCTGTCAAAGATTATTGGTTGACTTCACATTTGACTGCATCCGTCTCCTAGAACGAAACGACCTTGAACCTCCTACAAGCATTTAAACTCTAGCACTATTGTGGAGACTATAAATTCATTGCATGACCCAAAAAATCTAGCTAAGGCCCCAAATAACAAGGCTCCTCACCCATTTTATCAACTTGGCATGTCTAGACCTCATTTCATCCTTCACCACATTGACCTATCGAACACGCCTGATCAAGGAGTTAGGAAACTTCCTCAAGACATCTCCACAATTGCATCCAAATCTACCTAAGTCCACCACGAGACTCATCCAAGTAGGTCTCCCAGGATCTCTACAAATTCTTTTATCCAATGCATCCCAAACCACTAGAAGACTTGTTCAAACCCACACCACTTGATTCATGCTCAAGTATTTCGATTTTCACTACGGAAATGGATTTCACTTGAACCACCAAGTCATTTGATTTTTCTTCAAAGAACTCATTGCAACACTTACGAAATTCCATAACTCGAAACTAACCATACATTTCCAATAACTTCCTTTGTTGCAAACATGTTCTAAGTCTATTGTCTTTGACCTTCACTTTCCCAAGAAACCAACTCTCTATATGAACTTTCCTCGATCATTGTTTGTAGCTTCACAAATATGAAGACCTTCATTGTGATAGAAGGTAGAGTTCATTCATCCACTTCAAAAATCAATTTAAGTCCCAAAATTCAGATGCAACCGACTGAACTCATCTCCAATATCTCACCATATCCACACCTTGAGTTCTTTCACTTCAAGGCACCATCCACCACCACCCAATTGTCAAGTCATACTTTTGGTAACCAACTTTTGTAACTTTGTGAATAATCACCTGTTCCAATGCTTGTGGTCAACCCATTTGTCCAACAACCCATCTCAACTCAATTGATGTTATCTATGATGCATGACACAAAGACATCATGATAAAAATATTTTGAACCAATTTCCAACCGTGAAGCTACTCTAGATTGCCCCAGGTCATGCAACACACCCAAGTTCTTTACCTTACTTCAACCCAAGACTTCTCCCCTTGGAAATCACTTTTGCGATCATACTCTATGCTTTTCTTCTGTGATAACTTCTATGATCATGCTCTACACTTTGGTTTCGTGATCCGTTATGCGGTTAGATATGCACCAAGTCATGCAACAAATCCTACGTTCAACTACCTTGCTGAAGTGCTTGGTTCACCCAATGAACTCTATTCTTGGTCTCTCCAAGGTGTGAACAATAGGTCCAGCCTTGACTTTCATCACTAATCAAACTAACTGATTTTGTACCTAAATTTTCTTTGTGATCAAGTCTGTGACAAGTTATGTGATGAACTCTACAATGAATTCTCTAATCACACACCCTTTCCAAGTTCTTCGTTTCACCAAAAAAACTGCCCCTCAGAGTCTCAGTTTGTAGAAGGTGGGCACCCAGTTCAACTTTCCACCACATTGTCAACGAAATCTCTATCGTAATCCTGATACAAATTCTATGATGAACAAGTTCGTTGCACCAAACCGTTCAACAAGCCTATGAATGTTCCCACTGAACTTCCTTCATAACAAATTTCCTTCTTGTTGTTCCATATCCATTGTCACCACTATAGTAGTAGAGTGTTCTTCAACATCTAATACAATATATCATCGAGATAATAGCAAAGATCTCACCAACCCCTTCATAAAAATATCCAATGAATCTGATATGATACCATTTTTCATGTCCCCACAGTGCACGTAGAAAATCTTATCATTGTATAAGTCTCTTTAGAGTGTGTATCACCATGAAATTTCTCACTTGGCTACCTGGAATCACCATGGATACTTCATCTATCATACGCCTCTTCACCTAGAGCACACCCATACTCCGTTCTAGTCTATTAGCGAGTCACACTCCTATTCTAGTGCAACTATTTTATACTTAGACAAATGTTAACAACTTTAACACTTAGTCATATTTAAGCATACATCCATGAACATAGCATGCCAAGAGAACAACAAAAAAATGGACAAGAAAAAAATAGATATAGTTTGGGTATCAAAAACCATGCCTAACACCCATCTAAGTATTTTTTATTGTGAAACAACGAAAATATGATCACTACCAGCTCGGTTTAAAACTTGCCAGAGTCAAATGACCTCCCTCACCTCACCAAGACACTCAAGCACATATTCATCACCAAGACTCTCCATCACAATCGTCTTCGCAACCTTCTGTGTTGCACCTAAGATGTGTCCTAAGCCATAATGATGCAGACCCCCCTTCTCTTCTAAGGGTTGCATGACCTCCTAGTCTAGGATTGTTGGCCCTTGACCAAGTTTTGGGATAACCTTGGTCATTTTGACCTATTTTGGGACTTCGACAGCTAGTCGAAGAAGGAGCACCAAGCGAAGCAAACATCAAGGGATCTCAGTCCACTTTTGGGCCCCTTTTAGGGTTTTGGGTTAATGTAATGGGAAAGGGATGTTGGCCCGTGGGTTTACCCATGCTTAGGCCCACTTTTGTAATGTATAAATAGATACTTAGGCAATGTAAGGAGGGTTTATGGCTTAGTGCTAGTAGTTAGATCTGTGTGATCAGATGTGGATTGTATATGCTTTGTGCATTATTGTAAGAGGCTTGTAGAGCTAAGTGCAAGTTTTTGTAAGAGGTTGTAGAAGGCTTTGTGTTGAAGTGCAAGGAAGAAGGATCTAGTGAGCTATGAAGATCTTTTGTCCTATGTGAAGTAAGGGTTTTGAGTGGATTTGTGTTGTAACCGATTGAAGACAATAATAAAGAAGAAGAGTTGGTGGACGTAGCCCCAGGGTGGAGGTGAACCACGTAAAACTGTGTGTGATGCTTTGTGCTTTGGCTTGATGTGTTTATTTCTTCTTCTGCTAAGTGCCTTGATATATTTAGATAGATCTATTAATGCTTTGTGCTTCCTAGATGTATGTCAATAGTGGGATCTGACACGTATGAGGATGCTTAGTGCTAAACTACTAGATCTGATCTGGTTTACTGTGGCTAAGTGTTGAAATACCCTTGAACCCTTTGATGCTATGTGTTGTCTGCAAAGTATAATAAGATTTGAACATTAATGACTGACTAATGCTAAGTTCTTTGTACGCAATATAATCACAGATCTGTGTCCCATCTAAGGTTGCAGACACTTGAGTCTTGCAACTACCTCTGCCTCTACCTCGGGTGAGACATCATCTTCTTCGCAGGTGTTTCCTAAAGGGATGGTATTTAGGGCTTTGTTGGTGCGTTGTTGTAGCATTGAACCTCAGGTATGCCGCTGTGAAAACAAATGGTTCCGTTGTTGGGACCTGAAACTATGATTGTTGGGAACTAGAGAAGAAGAATATTTGTGCAAAGAAAGCTCTGTGCATAGATCTATTGCTCTAGTGCGCAGTGTTCTACTTGACCTGTGAAGCTTTGTGCCAAGAAATAAAGGTCAGATCTGAAGAAAAGAGGTCAGATCTGCAAGAAAAGAGGTTGATACTGAAGAAAATAAGCAATATCTAAACACTTTGTACTCTAAGAAAGGTAAAAGTGAAATTTTATGTTTAAAAGAGGTAAGATCTGTAAGATCTGTTCTCTGATAAAGGTAAAAAAGTTATAGACCTGAAAGCTTTGTGCTATGTAGAAGTACGATAAGTGGAAATTTTTGTTTCTAAAGTATGGATCTAGGTATTTTTGATAGATTTTGTCCTAGCTTAAAACCTAGGGCATTAATAAATGAAATAAATCTTGATATGAATAGATCTGATAAGTATAATGATAGATATGTTATACCTATGCATAGAAATAATGTTTGGGCTAACAAATGGATGCAGGATCCTAGAAAGAATTTGCTGCAGATTGGCCCCTATGATCCTGGTGCGAAGTACATAAGAGGTTGGGGATCAGTTACAAGAAAGAGAGGATTAACCCTCTATTACAGTTGCATAAAACTAGGACATCTAGCTAAGGAATGCCCTGGTTGAGGACCTAGTTGTCTTTGTTGCAAAGATCTAGATCATGAAGTATTGGATTGCCCTATAATGTTTTCTAGGCTCAAAGGAATGAATCCAAACCCCAAGGTAGATCCAGAGATAGAAAAACCTCAGAAAGAATCATAGAAATTATTAATCCAGATGAAAGAAACACTGAATGAACACTGACATGTAAGATTATCAGAGATATTTAAAGAAAAATAATGCATCGAAGTAAGGATAGGGGACTTCGACATTGATTGTGTTCGAGATGAGGAAACATAGATGAATATAATGATAGAGAGAACATGGGAAGATATAGGGAAGCCTGCCATGATCCCTTCATTAGGAGGAATAGGACTCTTCAAAGGAAAATTGGAAAATCTATGTGGAAGGCTCACTCAGATATCTACGAATCCTAATGGAACTTCGACTGAATAATATTTTGAGATTATTAAATTTATTGAGGACAATGCCCCGTTTACTATGTTACGTGGAAAAACTTGGATTGACAGAGATCAAGTTAGACGGAAGGAAGAAGTAGAAGTTTTCGAACAGAAGAAACAAGAATTAAAATATTTTATGACCAAGAAGATTTCACAGTTGATTGAAGAACAAAAGAATATATTGACAATCCTTCACACTATACACCCCAATGTCGAAGATGAAACAATGTCAGAAGCCTCATAGAATATTGAATCACCTATCCCAGAGAAAGAAGAATTATTACCCTAGAGAGAATCTAAACAACGCGCAGTGACTTTGTTAAAAGAAGATATGAATCAGAATAGAAAAAGACAGATCGAGTTGAAGATTAATGGGAAGAAGGCTAGAATGTTAAGTAAGAAGAGGGAAAAGATTGAAAAGTTACAAGAGATTCCAGATGGAACATCGCAGAAATAAAACTTGTAGAATGGGATCTTTATCAGGATATCAAAACAACGACCCATGGCACTTCGTAGTGGTGAAGTAATATAGTCGTTGGACCCGATATACCCATTCGAATTCTGCCCCGAATGGACATAAAAGAATTAAATGATCACCACCAGACCGTTGGACCTCGCCATAATGGATAGATCAATGTTAATGGAAGCTTCATACCCATTGTAAGAAGACCATTGTCGAATTTCTTATTTATCTCATCGCGCCATGCCCGAAGAACACTTTTTCCAACTGAGAATTTGAACCTCGCAGAACTAGTGATTGTATACAATGGTCATTGCAATCTGATTATTCATCCTAGTGCAGTATCTAACATCATCGTGACCCTGATTATTTTTCCTAAGTGCGTATGTTCAATGAGCTCACCACAGTTGAAGAATTTGTCACAGAGGTCCTCCTTGATTTAATGACTAAGAGAGTCATGTCGAAAAGAGGAATGTCCACCAGAGTCCAAGAACATCGACAAGAGGAGTAGCAACTTCTCCATCCACTGCTCGAGCTGGACCGTCCCGATAGGTCAATGAGAAGCGAATGAAGCATAAGGATGATATTGCGAATGCTAAACTGATTCCGATCATTTTTCCCGCTTACCTACCCCCTCTGCATGGTGAAATCAACCGTGACAGTGTGCCCTGAGAATTCGAGTATGCTATGGTCACTGCGTACCTGTCGAAAGGGTTTTACGCGTAGTTTGTGCCAATCAGGAAAATCTTGCAGTGTTGAAGTTTAACGACTTCAACCTCTGCAACAAGAAATTCTACAGTATGCTCACCCTGCACAAGTATCTAACGAATATGAAAGAAAAGAACTCGAAGATCGTCCTAGAGTCTTGGACCCAGAACCTCACGTAGTCAACATTGTTGAATGTCATGAAGATTTCGCACTTTGGCAGGCAGCAGGAGGTGAATGCATGGGTAAAGTTGCTTCTGTCTTGCTATCACAAAGGCTACTTATGGTTGAACCATCATGTTACAGTGGATCCGACCTTGATCAATCGGATCATAGGACTCAGCATGCAAGGCCCTGACCCACAAGATTTTTATCCTGGAAAGACCATACACAGAGCATTAGCAGCGAAGATCAAAGAAACCTATGGTGATGTCAAGAAGGGCACGTGAGAATACAAGGTAGCCTCTATTCAGAGTGGTGCAGTGCACCTTTCCTGTCAGTTGATTGTAGGCAAGCTAGTTCGCAATAACCAGCCCACCCAAGTGACTAGATTCATAGTTGATCTCATAGGGAAGTGCGCAGAAGGACTTCAAATGAATTGGGAGAAGTACTTGGTGAATCAGCTCGAATTGGATTGTATGGAAGCTCAAGACCAAGGGTATGAGTTCCAATTGAGTTGGATTCTCATACTGATCACCTTCATAGAATGGAAGATGTCGGAGGGTGCCACCTTCCCAGAAAATGAGACATTTGAACCTTTGGCTGTGAGGTTCAGTACCCTGTGGTACTTGAATGATATGAGAAAGCAATGGAAGTTGAATGTCATCTTCCATGTATACTACAACCAACTGAAGACTTCCATCCAATCTATGCCTCACATTACCCCAAACACACTCCAAAGATTCAGACCCTTAATGAAGTTCAGCATGGATCGCCACTTCATTTATATAACAACACGAGCTGATGAACACAAGCAATAGTTGCAGTATTAGTACAAGTTGACTAAGGAAGACATCAAATAAATCACCAAGGATTGGTTAGCATACCTTCTCATTCAAACGAACCTTGCAGAGCTATCCGATATTGATAGCCTAGAGACTGTACCAGATACACTGGGACCAAGCAAAAAAAAGAAGCCTTAAGAGGTTCACGAAGTAGACAGTGCATCTGTAAGGACTGTCTCTATCACACTAGATGAAGGAGGTGATGGTGAAGATATAGAAGGCACAAAAATTGAACAACAGAAAGGTGAAGTACCACCGCCTAAGGACAAAGAAGACTCATCGAAGAAAAGGAAGGTCTCACCTCTGAAATATTCCTCTCGGAAGAAACCTAGAACCCTTGTAACCAAGATGCAAACTACCCTCACGTTGGATGACTTTGATTTCATCATTGTAGCAGTAAATGATACTTCAAAGGAGATAGTAGAGAAGTAGGAGAAGATGTATAACCATATAGATATTGAACTCCAAGGAGTGTAGCAGACACTCCATCCTAGTCGCGCAGTCACCACTGTGCCTCTGATAGCAGGGACAGTAGAACCAGGAGATGAGCCAGCTCAAATTCACCGGATTGCCAATATGGTCAAAGCTCACCTTCGACAAGCTCAAGAAGACACAACACAATCCAACCAGGCTTTGACACAGGTACAAGGAGTACTTGTCGAGTAGTGAAGTGTTACGGAACGAGAACAAATTTCTCTTCAAGTATAATGGGACAAAGAGAAAGAAGAGATACAACAAAGCAAGGAACAGTTTCTTGCAGAGCAGCTTGAAGTCAAGGAAATAGTCAACAGAGAACTCTGCTCTGTGATTGTTATCAAAGTACCGGTTGAAGAGAGAGTTCCACTGTAGGTGGGAAAACTTGAAGAAGTTATATAGAAGCTTCAGCGACACATTGCCGATCTAGAACTCTGCGTTGTTCCTGAGACCCCTTAGAAGATAAGAGACCAGCGAGAAGCATCTGCTCACATTGCATTTGACCGATTGAAAGCTCTTGCCTTGGAGTGCAAGAATCTCAGTAACCAAAGCACCCAGACTTATGAGAACCTCATAGTGGATCCAGAGTTACAGGCACTAGAGTCACATATTGAGGAAGCAAAGAAGCATGCAGATACATTATAGGTGCAACTAAAGGCCCTGTCTGCAGTAGAAAGAATGAAAATATCTCATGAACAATGCACAACTCAGAAACAGATACATATGATCCATATAAAAGTAATGGAAGTCACTCAACGAATCCAACCGGTGAAAGACAAGGCATGCATGTTATTTTATGAGATCGAAAGCCAGGGAGCAAAGCCTGAGCAAGTCATCATCACTGCAAAACAGTTCCTGGAAGGACCAGTAAACAACACAATGATCCTGGAATTCACCCAGCAGGAGGCCACAACAAAACAACAGGTCAAAGCAGCTCAAGCCAAGCTCGAGGATTTCGATACAGAATTGTGCAAACCAGAGTGACTTGGGATGAGTCACATGTGAGTGTTGGGGGCCTATTGGCCCTTGACCAAGTTTTGGGATAACCTTGGTCATTTTGACCTATTTTGGGACTTCAACAGCTAGTCGAAGAAGGAGCTCTAAGCAAAGCAGAGATCACACGACCTTGGTCCATTTTTGGGCCCCTTTTAGGTTTTTGGGTTAATGTACTGGGAAATGGATGTCGGCCTGTGGGTTTACGCATGCTTAGGCCTACTTTTGTAATGTATAAATAGATACTTATGCAATATAAGGAGGGTCTATGGCTTAGTGCTAGTAGTTAGATATGTGTGATCAGATGCGGATTGTAAATGCTCTGTGCATGATTGTAAGAGGCTTGCATAGCTAAGTGCAAGTTGTCATAAGAGGTTGTAGAAGGCTTTGTGCTGAAGTGCAAGGAAGAAGGATCTAGCGAGCTGCATAGATCTTCTGTGTTGTGTGAAGTAAGGGTTTTGAGTGGCTTTTTGTTGTAACTGATTGAAGAAACTAATAAAGAAGAAGAGTTGGTGGACATAGCCCCAGGGTGGGGGTGAACCATGTAAATCTGTGTGTGATGATTTATGCTTCGGCTTGATGTGTTTATTTATTCTTCGGTTAAGTTCCTTGATATATTTAGATAGATATATTAATTCTTTGTGCTTCCTAGATGTATTTCAATAGTGGGATAAAAAACGTATGAGGATGCTTAGTGATGAACTACTAGATCTGATCTATTTTACTGTGGTTAAGTGCTGAAATACCCTTGATACCTCTGATGCTCTGTGATGTCTATGAAGTATAATAAGAGTTGAACATTAATGAGTGACCAATGCTAAGTGCTTTGTACGTGATATGATCACAGATATGTGTCCCAGCTAAGGTTGAAGACACTTGAGTCTTACAACAACCCCTACCTCTACCTCGGGTGAGACTTCATCTGTTTCACAGGTGTTGCCGAATGACCAGTAGTTAGGGCTTTGTTGGTGCATTGTTGTAGCATTGAACCCTGGGTATACCCCTGTGCCAATGAGGATCTATCAACAACCAGAGTTAGATCGACTCTTTGGGTCTCTTATAGACCGCAAACCCACTTACACAGGTCCTTTCTCCAAATGCACAGGTCGTTTGAGACCCGTGGGTTCTCTCCTGAACACTATCTAACTTCCACGCAAATCGGGTTCTATCTCTTCCCGTACTAGGCGCCTTATTTTTTGTGACCTAGACCATGACCGTTTGCCTGACCAGCAAGTGCTTCACGACTTTGCATGTCGGGTGTTTGCACCTGTGCCAACCCAACTCTCCAACTACCAAAATCCCTAAGTGGGGCCTAGCATGTGGTAGCTCCTCCCTTAAACTTTGGTGATATGACCCCTCACTATGACCTGGGGCCAACCTCTCAGGCACTTCTTGATTTCATGTTTCGTGTCCTCAAAAGGTTCTGTTCGCTTGCCTTCCCAATTTCTCAAACTCTAAATCTCGGATCTCCTTACATCAGATCAACGACCCACAACCCATGTGATCTAACGGTCTTGAATTCTCCTTCACAAATTCGAGAATTCACGTTTTATGAAGTTGGAGGACTGCTCCCCTCTCTTCTCCCTATATCTGAATTCATGAAATTCTTGGGACCAGATCTGCGGCCCGTGCTTTCCTTTGATCAATGGTTGTGATCGTTTCGTAAACTTCGGGTTCACAATTTTTCTCACCCTGTGTACTTCCAAGGGTTAAATCCTATGCACTTGTCTCTGGATCCAAGGATTTGTTATCCACATGCTCAGATCTAATGGTCCAGATCTGACCTTCTCCCCTACATTTACTCTAGTCACTGGACACTAGTCTTATGTTCCAGATTCCTCCCACAACCAATCTAACTTTTGTTTCACTCCCCCTCCTGAGTTTTATCTCGTGAAAGTATCGACTTCCTGTGCACTCCTTGCATTCATGGATTTCGAAAACTCAGATCCAAGGGATTTCTCTAAGATAAATTCCTCTTTCCCTCCTGGTATTCTCCTTTTCTGGTTCTTCAACTTCTCACAAAGTCCCTTCAACACTTAGTCGAATCTTGGATCTATGCACTCCTTGCACTAGATCTTTATGCAAGGTTCAAATTCTTGCATATGACTGTGCACGCCTTGCACCAGTCTCTTGGTACTCCTTGCAAAGGAAAAGTCTCATGCTATCTCTTTTGAGCTTCAGAATTGAAAAAGATCCTATTAATGCACTCATTACGTTCTGTCTGCACACCTTGCACCACTCGACATAAGAGAAACAATTGAAACTTATCCTAACATTCACAGTTCCATCTGTTCATAAAGAAATTCATTCATTCATCCATGAAACACAATAACAGGGGATTTCAAAATAATGTCCACACCATGCATTGGATCAATTTTCCTTTGTTATATTCCAAAGTGAAAAATGGTTACAATTGTAAATGAAAAAACTAAAAAAACTAAAAACTTAGAAATCTCCTCCTAACTTCTATCTCATTTTATTTTGCTAACATATACCCAACTACTTCCAGCCAACCTCATTTGGGCGTACAAAACTTCTATTTATCTCAGAGGGCTCTTAGGGTTCCCCTTGGCTACTTGTCTACATCAAAACTTATCCTAACAACTATCCTAGTGCAGTTTCACTCCAGAGAGAGAGTGCAAACTCCCACTTCGCTCGCGATCACTCAAGCGTGCCTCAAATATTTTTTCGACGCTGAGTTAGAGAGTATTCCAAAATATCGGTTGAAACTGCTAGCATTAAGGTTTTGTATAGATTCCCAGACACTGATAGGTCTTTCTCTGCATGCTTTCCAGCGATGCTCCTACAACATAATCCCCTTGACATAAATTCATGGACTCTTTTCCATGAGCTCCTGCACCAACTTTCCATGCTTCTGAATAAAAGATTCATTTTCCCAACTGACATCTTCTATTGGGTGTTGCTTCCACTTGACCAGATATTCAAAATACATCTTCCTCTTGGTCTTTTTGTTGATCCTCTGATCAATGATCTTCTCCATATGTGGATTCTCTGCTATAGGAATTTGTTTCTCCCACTGAACCTTCGCCTGATCTTCTTATCCCTTGGTGTCATCATCCCTGTAAGGATACAGGTCTGAAACATTGAATATGGGCGATATGCCCACATCATCCAGAATCTCAATCTCATAGGCGTTTGCATAAAATTTCCTCAAGATCTTACATGGCCCTATCTTATTCATTTTTAACATTTTATATGTTCCCCTAAGGAACCTTTCTTTCCTGAGATGCACTAGAACCTGATCTCCTACTTCAAATTGAAGTTCTTTGCGATGTTGAACAAATCTTCATTTGTACTCTTGGCTAGAACTATGCAACTATCCTTTGATCTAGTTATGGAGCCTCTGCATTTCTACAGAAAAAGAATCTGCTCCAGCACTCTTGAACTCATTCTTTTCCAAGTCTCTCAACTCAGATACTCCCTTGGGATGCATTCCATACAATATTTGGAATGGGCTCTTTTTCAGTGCTCCTGCTTGTGGCAGAATCTAATCCCACTGGTTATGATGTTCAATGACCAGACTCCTCAATAAGTTTCCCACACTTTTGTTTACCACCTTAGTCTGTCCATCGGTCTGAGGGTGATAAGATGAGTTGAAGGACAAATATGTCCCCAACTACTTCCACAGTGTTCTCCAAAAGTGACCAACAAATTTTGTGTCTATGTCCGAGACAATGCTCTTGGGTAGGTCGTGAAGTCTCACAACTTCCTTGAAAAATAGATTTGCAACATGCATAGTGTCACTGGTCTTCTGGCATGGGATAAAGTGTGACATGTTTGAAAATCCATCCACCACCACAAATATGGAATCAAATCCTCTTTGAGTTCTTGGTAGTCCCAACACAAAATCCATGCTTATTGCATCCCAAGGCCTCTTTGGTATTGGCAATGGTTGATACAATCCAATGCTCTGTCTTTTTCCTTTTACATGTTGGCAGATTCTTCACCTGTTCAAAAACTTTATCACTTGTGTTCTCATACCTAGGCAATAGTATGAACTACTCAACTGTGCAAATGTTTTATCATGGCTGAAATGTCCAACGAATCCTCCACTATGCTTCTCCCTCAAAAGGTTATCCCTCATTGAGAATTTTGGTATGCACAACTGATTTCCCTTGAACAACAATCCCTCTTGAATCATATACTCTATCCACTAGATTTTGTCTCTCAGTATAGGATTTTCACATGCTTCATATGCTTCCTTGAAATCTGTATCATCACAACACATGTCTTTAAGGTGTTGAAACCCCAAGGTCTTCACCTGAAATTCTTGGAGAATCGAGCATTTACTTATTAATGCATAAACAACTTTGTTAGTATTCCCAACAATATGCTTTATGACAAAAGTAAAATTATGCATAAACTCAACCCATTTTCCATGCCTCTTATTCAATTATTCCTGTCTAGTTATGAATTGTAAATCCGGGTTATCACTATATAAGACAAATTCCTATGGGACAAGGTAATGTCTCCACTTTTTCAAGGCTTGAATTATGGCATAAAACTCCTTGTCATACGTGGATTATTTTCCCTTGGTCTCATTCATATTCTCACTAAAATAGGCAACAAGTGTATTATCCTGACTCAAAACTGCTCCAATTGCCACTCCACTTGCATTGCATCTTACCTCAAACATCTTTTCAAAATTTAGTGAGACCAGAATTGGTCATTTTGTTCTTTTCTCCTTCAGAATATTCAAGCTCCTCTCGGCTTCCTCTGCCCATTTACAATACTTGTGCTTCTTCTTTACAGTATCCATCATTGGTGCACAAATTCCACTGAACTCCCTAATGAACTTCTTATAGAAGCTTTCTAATCCATGGAAGCTCCTTACCTCAAACATGCTTCTTGGCGACGACCACTCTTTGATTGTTTTCACCTTCTCTGGATCCATCTTCAGTTCATTTGAATAGATCACAAAACCCAAGTAGATGAGTTATGTATTCATAAAAGAGGACTTGGTCAGATTTATCAACAACTTCTCTTGTTGTAGTCTCCTCATCACTAGCGTTAGGTGCCTCAAATGCTCCTCTTTAGTCCTTCTAAAGATCAATATATCGTCTAGATATACAACCACAAACTTTCCAATGAAATATTTTAGTATTTCATTCATCAGCCTCATAAAAGTAATCAGGGCATTTGTTAAACCAAATTGCATAACAAGCCACTAATAGAAACCTTCGTTCATCTTAAAGGTTGTATTCCACTCATCACCTTCTCTCATCCTGATCTAGTGATACCCACTTTTCAAATCTATTTTTGAAAATAAATTTTCTCCACTTAAGCATTCCATTAAATCATCCATTCTACGTAAAGGAAATCTATACCTGATAGTGATCTTGTTAATGGCTCTTGATTCTATACAGATCCTTCATCCTTCTTTGGACTCAACACAATTGGTACTATGCATGGAATCAAGCTTTCAATGACCAAACCCTTATCTAACAAATCCTGAACTTGGTTCTTCACCTCCTCATTATCTCGAGGTTTCAGTTTGTATGTTACTTTCTTCGATAGAATTTATCCTGGTATCAAGTCAATATGGTGGCTAATACTTCTGATGGGTGGCAATGAGTTTGGCAGCTCATCCACCACTATGTCAGCAAAATTATCCAACAATTCCTGAACTTCTTCAGGCAAATCATCCATTGAATTACTTGTAAGGACAACTCTGGGTTTCCTCACCACAACAAACTGCATCTCCTGTTCTTCCTTGACTTCTTTTAGGAGTTCCTTCCTGCTCATGAGAAGTATGCTTGTGCTGGCTTCCTCCTTCAATTTATTCTACTCTATTGGCAACAACATGTGTGTTATACCATTCTTATCTAAGGTGTATGTATTCTTCCTCCCATCATGAATGAAATTCATGTCAAACTGCCATGGTCTTCCCAAAAAAATATGGCATACATCCATGTTAATTACATCACATAGAATTTCATCTCTATATCCTCCTATCTTAGATTCAACCAAGCATTGTTTGATAACCATTACCTGGTGTCCTTTATGCACCCATGAGACTTTGTATGGATTCGTATGTACAGTTGTCTCTAGCTCCAATTTCTCCACCATCTCTGTGGATACTAAGTTATCAGTGCTCCCACTGTCAATTATCACCTTGCATACTTTGTCTTTAGTCTTGCAAGTTGTTCTGAAGAGACTGTTTCTCTGCACTATCTTTTCAACTTTTGCCTTTGGTTTCAAGAGAACCTTTCTCAACATTAGGGATCTTCCATCCTGTACTCCTTCTGCTTCAACATACCTTCTCCATGCTTCTGAAATGTGAGCTTCACCTCCTCCTTCTTTATTTTTCTCGGCGAATTCCAAAGACATGTGTCATGTCTTTCCACATGCATAGCATCTTACTTTTCCTACTCCTGTTCTTCCTCTTCCTCTAGAAGAACTTCTTCCACCACCTTGTCTTTCTATGGAACTTCCTCCTCTTTTCGAGTGACTGTGTGGTTTCTCAGTCTCATCCTTAGACTTATGTACTATGTCATGGGTACCTCCCTTGCTTTTGTTTGGGGCTGGGTGTTTACCTCTTCCCCGTTGGCCTTGTTTTCTGGCCAACTTCTCCTCTGCCTTTAGTGCAAACTGATAATCATCCTCCATTGTTCTTACTAACATCATGCTGAGCTCATCCAGGATTTCATATCTCATGCCATTTATATATCTGGAAAAATTTTCTTCATCTCTCTCTCTTTGTCCAGTTATGATGTTCAGCCTATAGAAATCCTCTATGTACTCATTAAATTTGATCCCTTTCTATCTCAGGCTCTGGATTTTCCTAAATATATTGATATGATAATCTTTGAGCATGAACTTAGCCTTCAACTTGGCTACCATTTTGTCCCAACTCTTTATATTATGTTTTCCTTTTCTTCTCCTCTCAGCCTGCAGTTCATCCCACCACAGCACTGTATGTCCCTTTTTCTGGTGACAACATGTCTCACCCTTCCTTCCTCATCGACATCTTCATAGTCGAAATATTTGTCCATGGATCTTATCCAATCCAATATCTCTTCAGCATCTAAATTGTCTTCATACATTGGGACCTCTAACTTGGCTCTGCCTCCCAATATGGAAACTTCTCTCAGCAAGTGTTCTTCGACAAAATCCTCTCCTGCAGCTTCTCTGACGGTTCTCACCCACTACTTCTTCACTCTCTACATCGTTGATGTCTCAAACATCAAGTGCTTGTCTCTACAGATTTATTTCATCTCCATTTCTACAACTCGATTGGCCAAAGGTGGCTCCACTCGTCTCCTCCATGGCATTGTGTTGATTGACTGTCACACACAGAGTACAACATCGAGTTCTTTTGTATCCTCTCCTTTTCCTGCTATCTGCAAGAAAAATTTCAGCTATGATACCACTTGATGGTATTAGACTATATCCTTCCACCGTCCTTCTTTTGTCTGTGGTATACAAACAAAAAATAGGCTTTGATACCACTTGATGCAAACCCCCCTTCTCTCCTAACGCTTGCTCAACCTTTTGGTATAGGATCGATCAATAACCTGAGTCGGATCAGCGCTTTGGGTATCTGCTATACCCCAAACCTACTTACATAGTTCATTTCTCCAAATGCACGGGCAATCTAAGACCCGCGGGTTCTCTCTTGAACACTGTCCAACTTCCACACAAACCAGGCACTAGATCTTCCCATACTAGGCACCTTATTTTTAGTGACCCCGGTCATGACTATTCGCCTGACCAACAGGCGCTTTGCGACTTCGCGTGTCGAGTGTTTGCACCTATGCCAACCCGACTCTCTGACTTCCAAAATCCCGAAGTGGGTCCTAGCACATGATAGCTCCTCCCTTAACCTTCGACGATATGAACCCTCACTATGACTTGGGTCCAACCTCTTGGGTGCTTCATGATTTCTTTTTTTGCGTCCTTGAAAGGCTCTATTCGCTTGCCTTCCCGATTTATGAAACCTGAAATCTTAGCTCTCCTTACGTTAGATCAACAAACCACAACCCATGTGATACGACGGTCTATCCTTCTCCTTCACGAATTTGGTACTTCACATTTCTCAAAGTTTGAGGACTCCTCCCATCTCTTCTCCCGATATCCGAATTCGAAAAATTCTTGGGACCAGATCTACGACCCACACTTTCATTTGATCAACGAATGTGATCGTTTCACGAACTTGGGGTTCACAAGTTTTCTCTCTTTGTGTACTTCCAAGGGTTAAATCACGTGCACTTGTCTCCAGATCCAACGATTATCGATCCATGCACTCAGATCTAACAGTCCAGATCTGATCTTCTCCCCCGCGCTTCCTCTAGTCACTGGACACTAGTTCGACATTCCAAATTCCTCCTGCAACTGATATAACGACTATTTCTCTCCCCCTCCTGAGATTTATCTCATGAAAGTATCGACTTACCATGCACTCATTGCATTCATGGATTTTGACAACTCAGATCCAAGGGATTTCTCGAAGAGAAATTCCTCTCGCCCTCCTGGCGTTCAATTTTTCTAGTTCTTCGACTTCTCAGAAAGTCCCTTTGACACTTAGTCAAATCTCGGATCTATGCCCTCCTTGCACTAGATATTTACGTAAGGTTCAAATTCTTGCGGACGACTGTGCATGCCTTGCACCAGTCTCTTGGCACTCCTTGCAAAGGGAAAGTTTTTTTCTATCTCTTTTGAGCTTCGGAATCAAAACAGATCCCGTTAACACACTCCTTGCGTTCTGTGTGCACACCTTGCACCACTTGACAAAAGAGAAACAATTGAAACTTATCCTAACATTCATAGTTCCATCTATTCATAACTAAATTCATTCATTCATCCATGAAACACAATAACAGGGGATTGCAAAACAATGTCCACACCATGCATTGGATCAATTTTCCTCTATTATATTCGAAAGTGAAAAATGGTTACAACTGTAAATGAAAAAAATAAATAAAATGAAAACTCAGAAATATCCTCCTAACTTATTATTCTATTGTATGCTTTTAAGTGTTGATGTAATTTCTAGAGATATGTAATAGACATTATTTATTTTATAATAAGTTTCTATAGTTCACAATTCCGCTTGTCAATTTGTATATTGTGGAACTCTCGCTGCTATTTGTAGGGCACAGAACAACAGAGGCCCATTTTTTAGCCTGCCAGCCCGAGAGCCCGCGGTCCAAAAACTAGATAAGTATGGAATGAGGGCTCCGTGCATGCTCTATAAAACGTGTGCAAAGAAAACTAATTCGGCAATGATATATTTTTTTTGTCCAAGAAAAGCCTTAGTTTTAAAGCAAACTAATTCGGGAATGCTATTTTTTTTGTGTTTTTCTCCATGAACCTATGTAACAGACGTTATTACTATTCTATTATATGCTTTTAAATGTTCATGTAATTTCCAGAGATATGTAACATACATTATTAGTTTCTGGTAAATTTGTATAGTCCGCAACTCCACGTGTCATTTTGTATATCGCGGAACTGTCAGTGCTATTTGTAGGGCACGGAACATCATAGGCCCAATTTTGAGCCCGCCAACCTGAGAACCCGCCATCCAAAAATTCGCTAAGTATGCAATGAGGGGTTCATGCATGCTCTATAAAATATCATTCCCATACTTTATAAAAGTACAATTTTCATATGTATAAAACTAAATATCTACTTTATAAAAGTACATATTTCGTATGTATAGTTTATTAATTTCTAATAAATTTCTATAGTCCACAACTCCGCTTCTCAATTTTTGTATCCCAGAGAACATCAGAGGCCCAATTTTTGTATCGCGGAACTGTCAGTGCTATTTGTACGATAGAGAACATCATAGGCCCAATTTTGAGCCTGCCATCCCGACAACCCGTGATCTGTTATAAAAGTACATATTTTGTATCTATAAAACTAAATATCTACTTTATAAAATCACATTTTTGGTATGTATAGTTTATGTTGTCCAGGAACCTATAATTTCATAAATTTCAATTTCTTTTGTGTCCAGGAGCCCCTCTTTTAAAAATAACTAATTCGGTAATGCTAAAATTTGTGTGTCCAACAACCTTTCAAATGTTGATAATTTTTTATATTTTTCAGGAAGAATTAATTCGGGAATACTATGTGTTGCATGCAAACCACATGTATTTCAACTTTCTAGCCACGTGTTTGTACTAGGTCGCATTTACTCCCATCCCAACCTGGCAGGGACTACGCTGCCATGCAACACTTATTTTCATGTAAATAATGTTTTGTTTTGAGTTCAAATAGATCTTTCCTTATATTTATTATTTTTTAAATTAAATTGAAAAAAATCGTTTTTCTCTTGTGAAAATTTGCAAGTTGGTAGAATTTTTAATTTCATTTCATTTTATGCATGCTTCATCCATATTTCATTTCATGCTAGCTTCATCCATATTGTTTTCATCCATATTTCATTTCATGGAGCTCCATGCAACATCTCTATCCATATTATAAGATGTTTAATTTTTTTTAATAAATATATTAAATTTTTGAATATTTAATTTTATATTCTAATTTTATATATAGTTAATATTATATATATATATATATATATATATATATATATATATATATATATATATTCTTAATCAAATTAATACATACTTAATATTAAAGATAAAATTAATTTATTAAATCATTTTTAATATAAATAAAACCTAATTATGTGAAAAATGACAATTTTACATAATTTTTCATTATAATTTCATTTCATGCATACTTCAAGCTATGTAAGATCCTGATAACCTTGACGTAGAAAAGTATCATGTAGAAAAAGTAAACATAATTTAAATTATAAAGATGCTTACAATATTAATAGATTATTATGTTAGTATTAAATACATGGAATTCGTAACAAAGTGAGTTAAAAAACAAACTAAACATAAACGTCGATTTATTATAAAATATAGAAGATATATTTTATATTGTTAAGACAAAAAAGTTATTTGTAACCCTCATGTTACCAAGGAGGAATCCCTAACAATCCCACATTGACTCCCTGAATGTTATAACCATCCTGCAGCCGCAGATGTTGCACGATCTGCGCTAGTACGACCAGACTCCCTGCGGCTGAGAGGTTAGGATGAGCCTAGAAGGGGCGGTGCAACCCCCCTCATACAAAAACATAACTACCAATGATAGAGAGGGAACAAGAGCCATGCGACCGACCTTTGAGCCACCACCACACATGAGAGAAAATATCTTGACCAGAGAGTAGGCACTCAGAAAAGCAATGGATGTAGATCGAAGCACATCTCATCGAAAGGCATCTCGAGGATGGGAACCAACAAAATGCATTCCCCAATCGAAAAAACCTCCCAGATATCTCATAAGATCAAAAAGGGTAGGCAAACACACCTAGTTCATGAGAGAGAACACCCTACTAGGCAAGTTCTTAGAGCTCTGGCCTTCTGAACGATATTTATTGTGATTGATCAAAGATTGGTGGAACCCTAAGGGAGACTGCGAGGTTCAGCTCAACTCCAAAGGCTTTTTCATGATTATCCTCTACAACCTAGAAGATAAGGAAATAATCTTTGACAATGGGTCGTACTTCTACAATTCAACAAGGTTATTCCTTTGATTCTGGACAGACCGCTTCAGTCCAGAAAAGGAGGATTTCACCATGGCCCTAGTCTGGATCAGGCTCTATTCCTTGCCACAGGAGTTCTTGCTGGAAGAAATATTTATGGGCATAGGAAATAAAGTGGGACGATATGTCAAATCGTCAAAAGCCACAAAACAAAGAAAATACACCTCCTATTCCAAGATCTGTGTTTACATGGACATGTCAAAATCATTACCAGGCTCTATAACCCTGGAATATCAGGATGAGGATTGGAACGAAACAATAGACTATGAGCACATTCCCTTTCGCTGCAGAAAATGTCATGAGCATGCACACTTCTTTCGAGACTTCCCCCTCACTGCCCAGGCACCCAAATTTGGAGAGAACAAACAAAAATACGGCTTCACCACAGTCACAGGCCAGAAACGAAACCCACCACATAATCAAAATCTGGACAAGGCTACAAAAATAACCACCAAAAACTCCTATGACATTCTAAATCAACTGTTGGAAGAAGAACAGGTCCAAGATCCACATAAAGAGAAAATTCAAGAGAAAGGAAAAGGTTAGGCCGAGCATCTATCTTCCCAAGGAAAATACGATCATCAAGGAGACAAGCTGGAGGAAAACGGGGAAAGCCTGATGTAGTTAGATAAGAAATACTTGGCAGACATACATTTTGAAAAACTAGAGGAGACCCTCAATCGGAAGGATCTGCATGCAATCCCTGTAGAACAACTCCTAAAGGTTCATAAGGTATTCATAGATTCCACAGCATGATCCACTGCATGGATGGGCATAGCCACTGACCCCACCACGGTCTCAAAGAGCACCCCATGGGAAAAAAAAATACGAGGCCGTAAATCCACCCAACAACTCATCAAAGAGGTAGGGGACTTCATACTCAACTCAGGATAGGTTCAAAAGCTCTTGGAGGGATACCTCCACCCACATCTCCAATCATCATGATGAAGATCATAGCCTGGAACATTAGAGGACTCAATGGAAGATCCAAGCAGAGGACTCTTTGAGACTGTATACACGTAGAAAATCAAGATGTTCTCTTGTTGCAACAGACCAAATGTGTTGGAGCAAAAGCAAAGAGTATCTTTAACCACTGTTAGAGAGGGTGTGACTCTGTCCACACAGACTCCTCTGGCATGGAAAGAGGATTAGAAATCTTATGGAATCCCAAAAATGTCACAATAGATCGGTCCTTCTCCACTATAGGTATGATCACGACACACTTCAAATTCATAGGATCTACCAAGGAAGAGGAAATCACAAATGTTTACGGACCTCAAATCCTACATGACAAAGAAAAATTACTGAAGCGAATAAATTCCATCAAATCACTATTGATCACGCCCAACTGGATGTTGGATGGTGACTTCAATATGATGTTGATGCTGGAGGAAAAAACTGGGGGCACTGAACGGTTGGAGAAATACAGTGGTAAGTTCAGAACCCTCATTGACCAGCTAAATCTTGTAGATATAGAAACTCAAAATGGCATTTTCATCTGGTCCAACCAAAGATATGGACATCAACAAGTTTCTTGTCGGATATATTGTTAACTTATAATGGAATCCATGCTAGTGGAGTATACTTCCATAGAGGCTAACATTCTTCCAAGATCAAGCTCAAACCACTGGCCCGTCTCACTTTGTCTCGACGCAAGGTCGACGCCAAAACTCAAACCCTTCATATTTGAGAAATTTTGGCTCTCCCACCCTGACTTTCATCGGCTCACAACTTCATGGTGGAACCAAGCATAAATACAACATGGTACCTGCATTTACAAATTTCAGCACCGACTCAAAAATTTCAACATACATATTAAGCTTTGGAATAAAACCACCTTTGGGAACATATTTCAACGAATTCATGAAATTGAGAATAGACTGGAAACTCTGCAAAATACCTTCATTTTAGGAATCAGAACCACAAAATTAATGAAGGAAGAAGAGGAGATTCAGGCGGAATTAGAAGAATGAAAAAAGCAGGAGGAAATCATATGGTGTCAGAAATCCAGGGTTCAATGGCTCAAAGAGGGTGAGAGGAACACCAAATTCTTCCATAGAGAAATGGTGCATCATAGATACATAAATAGGATAACTCACCAAAAGGATGCTTAAGGTAACCCCATAAGAGAGAACAACAAAATTGTCGAGGAACTAAAAAACTACTACAAAGACCTTCTAACATAAACCAATGATGATAGAGAGTCATCAATCGACAAAATAACCAAAAGAATACCCTCCCTGGTAACTCAAGAACAAAATGAAGTCTTAATGAGGCCCATCACTCAAGAGGAATTAGACCATGCAATCAAAGAAATGTCCCCAGGGAAAGCGCCAGGTCGAGACGAATTCACTACGAACTTCTTTCATCACTGTTGGGATATAATCATGGAAGAAGTTTGGAAGGTGGTAGAGGAATCCAAAACCTCAGGCCAAGTCCTCCCATCCCTCAATGCCACCTTCCTCACCCTCATCCAAAAAGAGGAGAGTCTCACTCACCCAAAACAGTACATACTGATTTCCCTATGCAACATCATCTACAAAATCATCACTAAGGTCATAGCCACGCGTCTCAAGCCAATTCTACCTTTTGTCATATCCAAAGAGGAAGAAGGCTACGTGGAAGGTAGGAAAATCATGGAAAGTGTCATCCTCTCTCATGAGGTTATCCACTCGTTGAAGACAACTAAGATCCCAAGTATGCTCATCAAACTTGACCAATCTAAAGATTTTGATAGAATCAGTTGGAAGTACATGTGCTCCTTATTATAATCCTTTGGTTTCGACAACCACTAGGTGAATTGAATCATGAGGCTCACCTCTTCATCCTTCTTCTCTATCTTGGTCAATGGAGTGCCCTCCCAACCCTTTTCCCCTACCATAGGAATTCGTCAAGGAGACCCCCTCTGCCCCTTCTGCTTTGTTTTAATGGCGGAAGAATTGGGACGCTACCTTAAAGCCTCTATCCTGGAGGCTTCCCTCAAAGGCCTTCCCCTACACAATGTTCAACCATCCCCCTTGCATAGAAAGTTTTTTGAGGACACCCTCCTCTTAAAAACTCTGACAACTCCAGAAGCCACCAAACTCAATTCCATTCTCACTGACTTTGAGGATGCGTTGGGAATGGACCTTAACCTTAATACATCTAATCTCTACTTCTTTAATACACCAGTCGTTGTCCAAAATCATACTTCCTGCCTCCTAGGTATACGCAAGAGCTCCCTTCCATCCAATTATCTTGGCATACCCCTCACAGGTGCATCTGCATTCTCCATCTCCTAGGACAATCTTCTTCTCTCGATTTCCAATAGACTCAACAACTGGACCTTTAGACCTCTTAATATCGCAACTCGGATGGTGCTCCTCAAGTCTATCCTGCAAGCCTTTCCAACGTACCTATTCATGAATCTAGTAACACCTAAGTCTATCATTCAGGCCATCAGAAACATACAACGTATATTCTTATGTAATGGGCACCACACTGATAAAAAGTGGGCTTTAGTGGGCTGGCATAAGATTTTCAAGCCCAAATCTATGGGTGAACTAGGGCTCTGCGACCTAGGAAAAATTAATCAAGTTATGGGAGATAAACTATGGTGGAGATGGCTTAAGCACCCTACATAACTCTAGGCACAAATTTGGAAATAGAAATATGCCCCGACCACCCGAGCATAACAACTAATTAGATTCAGGGATCCAATATTTGGAACACAGTGTGTCTCAACAGACAACTAGTCTAGAAATACGCTTTTTGGGAAATCGGGAATGGGGAAAGTGCATTGTTCTGGCAGGACTCATGGCAACAAAAAACGCCTATAGACACTCTAGAATAACTTAATCCTCTATGTCAATCACTGCAACCCGACATCTTCAGATGGGTTAAGGATCTTTGGAGAATGTATGACAAGAACCTTCCATGGCACAAATGGAAAATATAACACTAGGAATTACACCTCCCAAGTGAGATGGACCTCCAAGCCTGGTGAGGCTATGAAAACCAACATAAAATCTCCACCATGGTAGGCTAGGACATACTCAGATGGGGGCACTCCACAAATGGAAATTTTTTGATCAAAGAATCCTATTATTTTCAGTGGAATTATCAAGATCAAGATAAGGAGAGTATATGGGGCAAGATCTAGAACTCAACACTCTGGCCTAAAGTATCCATCTTCCTCTGGCTCATAGTTCAAAATGACATCCTCACCTTGGACAATCTCAAAAATAGGGGTTTCATAGGCCCCTCATTTTTCCCCCTTTGTCAGCAACAGGAGGAAACAATGGAACACATTTTCAACCATTGCCACTACAGTCAAACAATTTGGGACCCCGGGTCTCAAATAATGTGTCGTTCCAATAGAAACACGAATAGCATCAGCTACACTATAGAAAATTGGGAGTCGATCACCTTTCAAAACCCAATTCTAGCTTGCATCTGGAATCTCCTATCGGGCTTAACCCTCTAGGAAATTTGGAAGGAAAGAAATAAAATAATCTTTTAATCGCGGGCCTCACCCCCCACCTCTACGTGGTACATAATCATGAATCTAATCTGAGAAATGATCAAAAGCAGGCAATGGAAAATTGAGGAATTAAAGTGTAGTCTAGATGAATGGCTTATACTCCATAACTGACACCTCAACCTAGCTGACACACTCGCTTCCACAGTAGCCAACTGCTCCACTAATGGCCCGACCACTTGGACCCCCACACCAAATGGATTCATAAATATTAATTTTGATGGGGCTTCAAAAGGAAATACGGGCCCAATGGGCTTTGGGGAAATCCTTAGGAAATCAAATGGATAAATCCTCCACCTAGTAGCAGGCTATCTGGGCTTCAACACAAACAATGTTCATGAGATCTAGAGCCTCCTAAGAGGAATCAAGTTAGCAACAGATAACCATTACAACAAGATCATTGCAGAGGGGGATTCCCAGATCATAGTACAACTCATAACCATAATTCTTCATGGAGAACACCCCCTGGAAGTCGCACCGACTTGGAGACTCTCAATACTCTTGGAGGAATTTGGCTCCCTCTTATAGCCCAACCTCAACATCATCCCATTTCACGTGCAAAGGGGCACAATAAAACTAGCAGATTGCTTGGAAAATGAAGGAGTGGCTACCATGACATAGTTGATCCACTGCAATGCCAAAACTTCACCTTCATCTGAACTCTCAGGCTGATGCCAAGACTTAGCCAATATGGACTCCCCAACCTCGTGTTGGTTGTGGAGCTTGATTATCTTCCTGATTTATAGGTCTTTTACTTTCAGCTGTGTTTATACCCCATGAAGTATTTACACCCTATAAGTATGTACACTCTTCCACGCGAGGGAGTGAAAAGGGGGGGTATCCCCTTGGCTGGGGGGTCTGGGGGAAAGCGGGCCCCCGAAGCAAAAATTGCCTTATAAAAGTATATTGTAATTTCATTGTAAATCTGGACCGTTCATTATAAGGTCACAGATCTAACGGTAGAGATTATTTTAGGGTTTTTTTCCCTAGAAGGAAACCCTCTTTTATGAGGGAAATGTATTGCGGCTATGGTTGATGGTGAATATTGTATTCTGAGAGAGGAGACTTTGAGAGAAAGAAGAGGAAGTTACAACGGGTTTTTCTATAGGTTGTATCCCTTCATTTGCTAGATAATAATAAAGCAAGGACCTGGCAATTTCTCTGGTGGACGTAGCCCACACTGGGTGAACCACGTAAATTTGTGTCTCTCTTATATTGTGTGTCTTCTGTGTTTTGTTTCTGCATTTGTTTTATTTTATTGCTCCGCGGTCCTATTTTTCTAACAACTGGTATCAGAGCATAAGGTAACTCGCAGGAAAAGAGGGTTCCTGGTTCGAGTGGGAGAAATGTCGAAAGATGGAAAGTTTAGGGTCGAGAAATTTAATGGCCAAAACTACCAGTTATGGAAGATGCAGATGGAAGACTATTTATATCAGAAGGATCTATTCCTACCATTGAGCAGAGTAGCAAAGAAGCCAGCGGCCATGAAGGATGAAGAATGGGAGATTCTTGACAGAAAGGCTCTAGGAACGATACGACTGAGCCTGGTAGCGTCAGTGACTTTCAATATTTCGAAAGAAAAGACAATGAAGGGTTTGATGGACGCGTTGGCCAAATTGTATGAAAAACCCTCGGCGTCGAATAAGGTATTTCTAATGAAGAGATTATTTAATATGAAGATGTCAAAAGGTGGATCTGTTGCAGATCATTTAAATGAATTTAATATGTTTTCTAATCAACTAAGTTCTGTAAAAGTGGACTTTGATGATGAGGTTAGGGCTCTTCTAATGTTGTGCTCATTGCCAGAAAGATGGAATGGCTTGGTCATGGATGTAAGTAACTCTATCTCTGGTTCAAATACTTTAAAATTTGATGATGTTGTTGGTGTTATCCTTAGTGAGGAAATGCGACGGAAAAGCACAGATGAGACATCAGGAAATGTGTTGAACATGGAGAATAGGGGAAGACAAAAGGATAGAGGAAAGGGCTCAGGAAACCGTGGAAATTCTAGGAAGGGCAGATCCAAATCCAAACTTGGAAATATAGAGTGCTAGAATTATGGGAAGAAAGGACATCTGAAGAAAGACTACAAAGCTCCAAAGAAACAAAGAGATGGACAATAGGAGAGAAATCAGGAAGCAAATGTAACAGGTGATGTGTTACAAGATGCTTTGATTCTTTCTGTAGATAATATTTCTGAGTCTTGGGTAGTAGATTCAGGAGCTTCATTTCATG
>ML811502.1:158360-173247 GCA_009831015.1 Picea engelmannii
AGGATCATTGGTGATAGCGAAAGGAGAGAAGGTAGGTACATTGTATCTATGTACTGGTAATACTGACTCTTCTATATCTTTATCTTCTACAGGAGTGGATACAACACTATGGCATCATAGGCTGGGACACATGAGTGAGAAGGTGATGCAAAGTCGCAACCCTCATGGTCCAACTCGCCCTCACCAGGACCTTCTATTTCACTCAGGCCCGAAGAGTCAAAGAACTCTTCTAACTCCTCTCGGGAGTTCTCAATACCGACAGGTATCTTCTCTCACGACCTCCCCCTTGGCTTGTCGGGAAATCGGAACTCGCAGGATCGCGAGTTCAATACTCATGGGATCGGGTCTTTCAATTCCCCGAAACCTGATGGTCAACGGGTCAACGGCTTCGTATATCGGGAAATCGGCACTTGCGATGTCGTGATACACTTGCGCCTCAAACCCCGAATCTCGAACTCTGATGCACGTGTGCTATCTCCTGTCACGTCACCTCTCCCTCCGTATATCGGGGATCGCGTGATTGCGATTTCACCGTTCTCAATTCCCTTGCAACGGAAAGTCCCGAATGCCAAATCCCGACCTTTCGAGATCTCGTGCCACCTGTCCTGTGGAGATCAACGGCTCCGAATAATTCGAGAAATCAAGACTCGCGATTTCAACGAGTCTGTGCCTCACCTCGTCAACCACCGAATGCCGAACTCCTATGGGCTTCGATCCTTCCTGCGTCTACGGGTTAATCCCCCCGCAGCTTCCCCACAATCCAATGATCAGCGGGATTTCGTGACCTTCCTCTGCGATCCCTGGCCATTGATCCTTTGCATTGGAGATCTCCTCGCTCCAAAACTCATCCTGTTCGAACCTTCGTACAGATTTGTTCCCACAGCAACAGTAAGGAACTATCCCTCCTGAGATTTGCAAATCTGACTCCTTCAGAGACCTTTACGCCCACTTCCTATGCTCGACGTTCCTTGCATGACTTTGCCAACCCAAATCAACTTCTGGGTGAACGAGCATGAGAGCTTAACTGTTGAGCCTCATCAACACACTCTATGCAGGAATCTCCTGGCTCAGACAGAGAAACAATTTAAACTCATTCTCCTTTTTCTCCCACAGATGGAGAATACGATGCCCCCTGGCAGTCTTCCAACTCAAGCCACCTATTACTGAGTGCTCTGAGTATTTAGTAACCCAGTGAAAGCTCCCTCAATGGATACTTCCTTCAGATGATAGAACTCAAAGAGTTCCTTCCTCCTGTGCTATGTGCACACTCCCTCAACGCCCTCCTGGCGGAGTATCTCTTCCCCCGAACACTCAACAACTATGTTTTCCCTGTGCACTCATGCACTTCGCTCGATGTCCTCTAGACGGAGCTCCTCAGAATCCTCAACAGAATTATGGTCTTTCAGAACTCACAGCAGAGTTCCTCCCTTACACACACTCGATATCCTCTCGGTAGAACTCCTACAGAACTCCTCAGAGGTTCTGTCTGCAACAGTGTCTCAGCTACACTGCCTTGACTATTGAGGTGTTCAGTAACCCCAAAAGTCCTCCTTATACAAGAGTTGTTGACATCAGTACTTGTGCTCTCAGCACATCTTTGTCTGAATCCACCGAGTTTAGAAGTGCCTCCTCTGTGCACCGGTATTCAGAGTCTCAACACTCTGTCATGCCCTCATGGCATGAAACCACAAAGACCTCTCAAACCTGAAATCAAACACACTCCCTGCAATGACATAATTACAATACACAAATGCAGCATATAATGAACACACACACAGACATGCATATAATGACAGAAAATGCAGGAAAAACTGCTCTGTATTAAAAATGGCAAATGCCTGTATATTTTACAAGGTGTTACTCGAGCTCTCTCTCAGCTCTTCTCTTCTCTGCTCTATCTGCAGATTCCCCCTAGCTCCACTCCCTCAAAATGAGATACCAAAATCTCTTTTACACTGAGGGCTCAATCGAGCGCTTCCCTCCAGGATTTACCTACTTTAATAAACTACAATCAATGGCTGTCTAGTCTACTATCCAGAACTAGATCACAGTCGATCTATAATAAATGCTTATCTTATCTACAGCCTGCGCAAAGGCATGAATTTGCTGACTCACCAGCCTAAGACATTAAATTACATTCATTACAATTTAAACGTGGTTGCGCCTCTATATGAATGCATGCACGCCCACGTGGCTGGCTGGCTGGTTGGCTGCATGGAGAGATGATCCTGCATCATACTCCACAACTGCAAAAATCATGAGCTCCTGCTCATGAGCTTCCCCCCCTAGTTGTTGGAATCTACCTGGGTCCCAAACAAGTCTTTGGAGCTTCTCATCTGCTCCAACCTGCTGCTGCTATGGCTATTTCCTCTTCCCCTCTGCCCAACTGCTCCTTGCTGGTAGTTTTTGCTGACTCCAACATCAACTCTATTATTTCCTCTATCTCTCGGTCTAGCTGCTCCTGTGGCTGGCTCTGATTTTGCAGTCTCCTCAGCTACAAAATATTTTGGCCATTGGACAGATCATCATGATCTCCCATGCCATCTTTTTCATCTTCATCCGTGGCCTTCAATTGCCACTTTACTGTAGTCTTCAGCTCTGCAGTTTCTTCCTGACTATCCTGCTGCTCAATCATCCTCTTTTTTGACAACTCGAATTCTGCCAGTTCTCTTGCCGGTTCTAGATTGTTCAACCAATCCTCCAGCATCTCCAGCTCCATCTCCCATGGAGTAATAAATCTTCCTGCCTGCTTCTCAGCTTCTTCCGCTGCTAGCCTCAGTGCTACATCTTCTTTCTCTTCTTCTGCAACTTCCCATGTTGCAGTCCTTTCAGATTCACGACTGTAAATGATGAGCCATTCCTCAGAATTCCCACTCTCTCCTTCTGCTCCTGCAACCTCCCTTCTTGCATTATTTTCAGCTTCAGTGCTGAAAATGCTGAGCCATTCCTCAGAATGCTCATCTTCCTCTTTTGCTCCTGCTTGAGATTTTGCTATTAGCTTCAGTGCTACAGATCCTTCAGCTTGCTAGCTGAAATTATCGAGTTGTTCCTTAGAACACTCATTCTTCTTTTCATCTGCTTGGGCAGTCCCAAATGCCTGCTCCAACTCTTCTTCTCCTCTTCTTATGACTGTTTGATGGAAATCAGTCATCATCAACTGTGACCATTCCCCTGCTGTTGTTGCATGTATAACATAATTTTCTTCCTCCTCCTGAGCAAATGGTAGGAATAACTCGATTCCCCCAATCATCAGAATACTATCCTGAGTCTCCTCCTCTTCTGTCAGCTGCATCTGCTGATCTAAATCCATCTGTCCATCCCTGCCCACCTGGCAACACGGGATGCTTCCGCTGCTTCCTTGGAAGATTATGAGATCAACCGATCCCATCTTCATCAGCAACCTTTGTTGAATTGAACTCTCCCTTGAGTCCAGGAGACTCTCAGACAGTCTCAAATTTTCATCCCTGCCCTCCAGGCAGTTTAGTACGCTTTCGCTGCCCTCCTGGCAGTGTTCAATGCTTTCACTGCCCTCCTGGCAGTCTTCAATGATTTCACTGCCCTCCTGACAGTCTTCGAGACCTCACAGAG
The DNA here is from genome assembly GCA_009831015.1 of Picea engelmannii. Taxonomy (NCBI): domain Eukaryota; kingdom Viridiplantae; phylum Streptophyta; class Pinopsida; order Pinales; family Pinaceae; genus Picea; species Picea engelmannii. Next base: position 161,949 of record ML811502.1, read on the forward strand.
ACCTCTGATCATTGCCCAGCTGGAAATGCGAAATTTCTTCGCCGTCCTCATGATAGCCCTTGAGATCCTCAACTGATCTCAATTTGTTGCCCCCTTGGCAATCTAGGATTTCTTCTCTGCCTTTCTGGCAGTCCTTGAGATCATCAGACAACCCCAATTCATTCCCTGTTTCCTTGCCCATATGGCAATTTGAAATTCCCTGACTTCTCTCATGACAGTCTTTGAGATCCTCAACTGATCCCAATTCATTGCCCTCCTGGCAAACTGGAATTTCTCCTTTTCTGCCCAACCGGCAGTACTTGAAATCATCAGTTGATTCCACATTATCCCAATCATCATCATCATCATCGAGACCTTTCCCAGTCTCTGGCCAACAGTAACATATCATCTCGTCTTCTGTGGCCCTGAGGTCCTCAGCATACCTCAACCATCTTCTCAACAGCCTCTGCTGTCTTTTGACCATCAGTTCCCTGACTGGCCATTTAAGCTTGGGCGTCTTCATGGGCCATTCATTAACCCATTTCGCCTTTTTATCCTGCCGCATCCTCATCTCGAGCTCCTCCATTTCTCGCTTTATGTCAACGAGCTCCTTATCCATCTCTGCTCCGCTCATCAACTTCGGGCTCTTCTTTTCAGCACGTTTATGGCCTTCAATAGTCATAATGTCACTTTTTATCTGTCTTACTGACAGATCTGCTACCGTCACTCATAAATTCTTGAGTGCCCAGCTTCATTTTCTCACAGTCTCCTAATGACTGTATCCACGACTACTGTCCTCCTGCACGCTGTCGTCTCAGAGTCTTCAGTAACTCTGTCTTCCTTCTGCTGCCATCTCACTTCACTTGAAATGTACAGATGAAGTTCCCTCTCTGATACCACTTGATGTAAAGCGTGTGTATCAGAGTGCTTCCCTTTTCTCCTTCAATCCTCTCGCCTGATATATACAAACAAGATTTCAAAGGCTCTGATACCACTTGATGCAAAGCGTGTGTATCAGAGTGCTTCCCTTTTCTCCTTCACTCCTCTCGCCTGAGATATACAGACAAGATTTCAAAGGCTCTGATACCACTTGATGCAAAGTCGCAACCCTCACGGTCCAACTCGCCCTCACCAGGACCTTCTATTTCACTCAGGCCCGAAGAGTCAAAGAACTCTTCTAACTCCTCTCGGGAGTTCTCAATACCCACAGGTATCTTCTCTCACGACCTCCCCCTTGGCTTGTCGGGAAATCGGAACTCGCAGGATCGCGAGTTCAATACTCATGGGATCGAGTCTTTCAATTCCCCGAAACCCGATGGTCAACGGGTCAACGTCTTCGTATATCGGGGATTTCCCTATCGGGAAATCAACACTTGCGATGCCGTGATACACTTGCGCCTCAAACCCCGAATCCCGAACTCCGATGCATGTGTGCTATCTCCTGTCACGTCACCTCTCCCTCCGTATATCGGGGATCGCGTGATCGCGATTTCACCGTTCTCAATTCCCTTGCAACGGAAAGTCCCGAATGCCGAATACCGACCTTTCGGGATCTCGTGCCACCTGTCCTGTGGAGATCAACGGCTCCGAATAATTCGGGAAATCATGACTCGCGATTTCAACGAGTCTGCGCCTCACCTCGTCAACCACCGAATGCCGAACTCTGATGGGCTTCGATCCTTCCTGCGTCTACGGGTTAATCTCCCCGCAGCTTCCCCACGATCCAACGATCAGCGGGATTTCGCGACCTTCCTCTGCGATCCCTGGCCATTGATCCTTTGCATTGGAGATATCCTCACTCCAAAACTCCTCCTGTTCGAACCTTCGTACAGATTTGTTCCCACAACAACGGTAAGGAACTATCCCTCCTGAGCTTTGCAACTCTGACTCCTTCAGAGAGCTTTATGCCCGCTTCCTATGCTCGACGTTCCCTGCACGACTTTTCCAACCCAAATCAACTTCTGGGTGAACGAGCATGAGAGCTTAACTGTTGAGCCTCATCAACGCACTCTATGCAGATGAATTCGACTGCACTCTATGCAGGAATCTCCTGGCTCAGACAGAGAAACAATTTAAACTCATTCTCCTTTTTCTCCCACAGATGGAGAATACGATGCCCTCTGGAAGTCTTCCATCTCAAGCCACCTATTACTGAGTGCTCTGAGTATTTAGTAACCCAGTGAAAGCTCCCTCAATGGATACTTCCTTCAGATGATAGAACTCAAAGAGTTCCTTCCTCCTGTGCTATCTGCACACTCCCTCAACGCCCTCCTGGCGGAGTATCTCTTCCCCCGAACACTCAATAGCTATGTTTTCCATGTGCACTCATGCACTTCTCTCGATGTCCTCTAAACGGAGCTCCTCAGAATCCTCAATAGAATTATGGTCTTTCAGAACTCACAGCAGAGTTCCTCCCTTACACACACTCAATATCCTCTCGGTAGAACTCCTACAGAACTCCTCAGAGGTTCTGTCCGCAACAGTGTCTCAACTACACTGCCTTGACTATTGAGGTGTTCAGTAACCCCAAAAGTCCTCCTTCTACAAGAGTTGTTGAATTTAGTACTTGTGCTCTCAGCACATCTTTTTCTGACTCCACCGAGTTCAAAAGTGCCTCCTCTGTGCACCGGTATTCAGAGTCTCAACACTCTATCACGCCCTCATGGCATGAGACCTCAAAGACCTCTCAAACCTGAAATCAAACACACTCCTTGCAATGACATAATTACAATACACAAATGCAACATATAATGAACACACACACAGACATGCATATAATGACAGAAAATGCGGGAAAAACTACTCTGTATTAAAAATGGCAAATGCCTGTATATTTTACAAGGTGTTACTTGAGCTCTCTCTCAGCTCTTCTCTTCTCTGCTCTATCTGCAGATTCCCCCTAGCTCCACTCCCTCAAAATGAGATACCAAAATATCTTTTACACTGAGGGCTCAATCGAGCGCTTCCCTCCAGGATTTACCTACTTTAATAAACTACAATCAATGGCTGTCTAGTCTGCTATCCAGAACTAGATGACATCCGATCTATAATAAATGCCTATCTTATCTACAGCCTGCGCAAAGGCATGGCTTTCCTGGCTCACCAACTTAAGACATTAAATTACATTCATTACAATTTAAACGTGGTTGCGCCTCTATATGAATGCATGCGCGCCCACATGGCTGGCTGGCTGGCTGGCTGCATGGAGAGATGCTCTTGCATCAGAAGGGTATGCAGATCCTTCACAAAATAAATTTGTTGCCAGATCTTAAACAAATTGATTTGGACTTCTGTGAGCATTGTTTTTATGGAAAACAAAAGAGAGTCAGATTTCTCAGAGTCGAAAAAGAAAAGAAGAATGAAAGGTTAGAGCTTGTGCATACAGATGTATGGGAACCAACTCAGGTATCATCTCTTGGTGGATCTCATTATTATGTTACTTTTATTGATGATGAAACTAGAAAAACTTGGGTTTATTGCATTGGACAAAAATCTGATGTTTTTGATACTTTTAAGAAATGGAAATCTTTAGTTGAGAATGAGACAGGAAAAATTTTGAAGTGTCTCAGATCAGATAGAATACATGCCCAGGGTCCCATATTCATCAGCAGTTGGCAGCTTGATGTATTCAATGGTTTGCACAAGACCAGATATTGCACATGCAGTGGGAGTTGTGAGCAGGTATATGAACAATCCAGGTAAAGAACATTGGGAGGAAGTAAAGTGGATTCTCAGGTATTTGAGAGGTACTACTACACATGCATTATGTTTTGGAGATTCATACACGTTTCTACAGGGATATGTTGATTCAGATATGGCAGGTGATAAAGACAGCAGGAGGAGCACCACAGGGTATGTTTTTACTATAGGTGGAACAACAGTAAGTTGTATTTCGAAACTGCAAAAGGTTGTTGCACTTTCAACAACAGAGGCAGAGTATGTTGCTGCTACAGAGGCTAGTAAAGAGATGATTTGGTTACAAAGGTTTATGGAGGAATTGGGAAAGAAGAAGGAGAACAACAGGTTGTACTGTGATAGTCAGAGTGCCATTCACCTTGCAAATAACTCAGCCTTCCATTCAAATACTAAGCATATATAGTTGAGGTACCACTTCATACGATCCACCTTGGAAGATGGACAATTGAAGATGGAAAAGATACACACTAGCCAGAATCCTGCAGACATGTTAACAAAGGGAGTAACCAGGGAGAAATTGAGTTCTTGCTCAGTTTCAGTTGGTATTCAAGAATGAAGATGAAGATGATAAATTTTCCAGGTCCAAGAAGGTTCAGAGTCCAGCATATACCGTAGCAGTGGAGTTGTTGAAATCAGTCTCCAAGTGGGAGATTGTTGGTTGTGGAGCCTGATTATCTTCCTGATTTATAGGTCTATTACTTTCAGCCATGTTTATACCCCATGAAGTATTTACACCCCATAAGTGTGTACACTCTTCCACGTGGGGGAGTGCAGAGGGGGGGTATCCCCCTGGCTGGGGGGTCTGGGGGCAAGCGGGCCCCCGAAGCAAAAATTGCCTTATAAAAGTATATTGTAATTTCATTGTAAATCTGGACTGTTCATTATAAGGTCGCATATCTAACGGTAGATATTATGTTAGGGTTTTTTTCCCTAGAAGGCAACCCTCTTTTATGAGGGAAATGTATTGCGACTATGGTTGATGGTGAATATTGTATTCTGAGAGAGGAGACTGTGAGAGAAATAAGAGGAAGTTACAACGGGTTTTGCTATAGGTTGTATCCCTTCATTTGTTAGATAATAATAAAGAAAGGACCTGGAAATTTCTCTGGTGGACGTAGCCCACACTGGGTGAACCACGTAAATCTGTGTCTGTCTTATATTGTGTGTCTTCTGTGTTTTGTTTCTGCATTTGTTTTATTTTATTGCTCTGCGGTCCTGTTTTTCTAACACGTCTAATGTGGTTCCATGTAGCACACAAGGGCCATGTAACACCAGTCGAAGCCAAGCCATAAATATGGCAGGTTGGCTCCCATCCCCTCTCCATTAATAATGGGAGTTTGCCTTAACTTCCATCCAAGAGATGAAGGATGGCTCCCTCATGTGAGCAGAGTGATGACAAGGAAATTCAATGGTTGGGGGGTGATAATGGAAGTAGTTGTGTCGCCCCTCCTTGTTATCATGCAAAAATTCACTAGCCTTCACCATTTGTCCCTCGACCTCCACCAGGAAAGCAACTCAATGCTCTGGTGAAGCCTCAACAGAACCTATGGCAATCTTGCCATCATCATTACCTTCTCGATTCCATGGGAGAGAGGCAGGTCACATCACATCCCTTCCTATCATATTCTGGTTGTGCGACAGAGGAGGAAACAGATTCTAGAGCAGGCGCTCTCCATAGCCCTCTCTCAGACAATTCAGGAAACATATAGAGGTGGGATGGCCAGGTCACATCAAATGGATTATGTAGAGGAAGTAACCCTAAAGGAACCCATCTAGATCCCTTTGGAGTCCCTTCTCTTCATTGTGCCAGATAATTGGCAACCCCCAAGAAGATTCTTCATGAAAGACATTAAGCCAGACACTGCGGCTCACCACGAAACCAACACCATGGAAGCGAAGATAGAAGAGGTCCACATATGCATCGTCGAGGAGGAATTCCTAGAGGAATTCCTCCACATGGCCTCTTAGGACGCTCTACTTTCATAGGGATATGATCCTTCTAGTGCCACAGTGAGAGACGAGGACCCTGGGAAGGAGGAAGGCACATAGGGATGGTGAGTAATGACGAAGAACAATGATGTAGCACAGGACATAGTTCAGGTTGCAACAGGCGAGGCTGTGGAGGGTCTAGGTGGCATGATGAGGGAAGGTGGCGATGTCTTTGTGCCACCTCCTATATCAACTATATCAGAGCCATGGCATTCCCCCCCACCTTTCTTCCACTTGGAAAAATTGGAATTAGTGTTTCATCTGAGAATCCAGATGGCATATCAGGTTCACCGTGGCACACTCATGCACCAACACATCGATATGTTGTATGAATCATTCTCCAATGCACCAGCGGGGGAAAAATGTTCGATGTGTGCAAGACCTTATGCCCTACTGACTCGAAATGGACCACACAACGAAGACCCTGGCGAATCTACTTCTGGTGATAATGGGTAATTGCATGTCTTGGAGTTCTTTTTGGTTATGGTTTGGTGTTAGTCTAAACTCTTTTTTGGTTCAGTTCCAAGTCCAATCTAGGTTTAGTTCTAGTTTTAATGGTTAATGTAAAGACTATAGGATACCACCTGCCCTGGTTTCCTCTTGGCAGAGAAGATGGAAGATGACCCTTTTTTGACATGGACATCCAAGGCTTTCAACTTTCCCAGTTTTTTCTAATTCGGTGGAACAGTTGGCAATCTAGAGACATGTGTTATTTTTGTATGTGATATGCTATAATAGGATCTGCCCCTCTTTTTATTTATGATAAAAAAAAGACAAACAATTTATGATTTATTGTGAAATATAAAAGATATCATCTACAAAGAATTTATGATTTATTGTGAAATATAAAAAGTATCTTCTATATTGTTAAGACCGAAAATTTATTTTAAAATATAAAATTTATTTTAAAATATAAAATTTATTATAAAATATTAAAAGATGGCATCCATATTGTAAGATATTTAATTAAACATTTATGAATTTTAGATGTTTAATTGTATATTCCTTATACATGCTTAATAGGTTTATTTTGCTAGCACACTCTACCAACTATTGGTTTTGAGGAAGTATTTGAATTTTCAGTGAGGCATTGAATGATGAGGATACGTTTAAACAATATATAAGTTTTTGGATTTCCATAGCGATAGCTACATGAAAACATAGCTTCATAATTTGTTAAGGATGAACATTTAGTAATGTTTTGTTAAAATATAATTCAATTATGACTATATATAATAATAAGAGGGAGTTGCAAAGAAAATAAGTCCTTTCTTGCTTTTGGTTGATATTGAGAACAAAAGGATCATATTTAAGGAAAAAGCGTTTCTGGATCCTTTTTTTTTATGTGTATCATACCTCTTTTAAAGTTTTCTATGACATGTTGCGATGGTGCAAATTTTGAGCAAGTGAAATGTATTGCACGAAGATAAACGTTTGCAAAGCCTACTTTTTTACATTTTAGAAAACATTGCTCACTTGCGCCATTTCACACCAAAAATTAGTTTACCCATGATACATCACATCACATCAAATTTTACTTTTATGTGATACACCACATCACAACAAATATTTATTCGGTGTGATACATCACATCACAAAAAAGTTTAATTTCATGTGATACACCACACTAAACCAATGTTTACTTTCATGTGATACATCACACATCCATAAGTTTCCCCCCACCTAGTGACAAAGAAAATTTCATGCATGTGACATATCGCATGGGATAAAACTTTAGAAGGGTACAATGTGTTGCACCAAAATGTGTTTTGTTGTGATACAAAATGGTCCAAGAATTTCACACCAAACTTTATTTATGGTGTGATACACTACGAGAAACATTTTTTCAGTACACATGAACCAAATTTTTTAAAGGTGTGCATGTTCTTTTCAACATATCAAAGAAGATTTCTTGCTTGTGTGATTTCACAACAAAAATGACATTACCTACAATACATCACATCATAGAAAAATTTATTTTCATGTGATACATCTCATCACTCTACAGTTTAATTTTGTGTGATAAATTTATTTTCATGTGATACATCTCATCAGTCTATAGTTTACTTTTGTGTGATACACTCCAAGGAAGGATTTTATGGTATGCACTTAAAATTTATGAAAAACCTACTTTTTTGCATCTCAGAGAACATTTATCACTTGCACTGTTTCACACCAAAAATTACTTTACCCACTATACATTGCATTGCACTAAACTTTCATTTCATGTGATGCATTCCATTGAAAGAATGCAAAATTCCATGCAATACATTTCATTTCACCAAAGTTTATTTTTTTTCAATACATCATATCATACTGAATCTTACTTTCGTGTGATACATCACATCACAAAAAAGTTTAGTTTCGTGTGATACATCACACTTTCATAAGTTTTATCTCTCTTGGTGGAAAACAAAATTAACATGTGTGACATATCACATGAGATAATAGTTTAGAAGTCACAAAAATTATTTATATAGTCCTTCCAATCGGAAGGAAAGGGACTCAAAATATGATAGAGGTAGTGTTGAAAACATTATATTGAAATTTTTCCACATTGAACTTAGAGAAAATTGTCGAAACCACATATTAAGATACACCACTAGTATAAAATTGACTGGAACATGAAGAAAAAATGTAATATCTACAAAAGAGAAATGGTTATGCACCACGAAACTGAAGGAATGTCACAAGGTGACATAACCCTTAATGGACATTGCAATGTGGCATAACCATAGAGAAAATTAGTAATTTGATGTAACAAAATGAAGATGAATGTCACCATGCTACATAATCATTGGGGAATATCACAATATAAAATAACCCTTAATGAGCATCTCAATGTGACATAACCCTTGACAAATGTCACAATGTATGAAAAATTTTGGTATCATCTATTTCCATTGGATGACTATGCTGGATCATGTCTCTGGCCTGATCAAGGTTGTGGAATAAGCTATCCAGATCAGGCTCAAGTTCCATGTTCTCACTCTCAATTTCGGGCTCTTCCGCCTGTCCCACAATTTTTTTTCTCTTCTTTTCCATGGGAAGCTTGTTATAACTATCAAGTTTAGGGTGAGGAGGGTCATTATCTCCTCCTTTGTTTGAAGAATTATGAGTTTCTTTGCTGTTGTGGTGGGCCATTGGAGCGATGCTCTGGGATGTCGTACTTTTGGGAGTGCTATCCACCGATTGAACACTCTTCTCACTGAGGCCTTTTCCCTATTTCTTATACAATTCAGTGGTTCTTTGCAGTGTGTCTAGGTTTTTGGAATCAGAAGCAGGAGTGTTGTCATCAATGTCTCTGTTCGGTTAGGTGTTTTTTGAAAAAAGAATTGTCAAATCCAACTATTTGTAAATGTGCTAAATAATATTTATTAGGGTCGAACCCTCTTAGGCTTTTAGCATATCTTAGGTTCAAGTTGTTGAAATGGGTTGTGGATTTGTCATTTTTTTTTACGTTCCTCAACACAAAGTCCCCGACTTTCCAAGGCAGAGGAATGAACTATTTTTTTCTCTTCTCTTGGAATAGATGAAACCAATAATTTTATTTCCTTGCTATTTCAGTAATGAACATTATGTCCATAATGTGTCATGGAAGGAGAGAAGGTTTTCCCCTGAAGCCAAAAATCCTTATCACAGTGTAATTATCCATATGTTCAAGTGCCCGCTTACTCTCCAAAAACCTGGTTTCCTAGTCAGATATGCGAGGAGCATCTTCTCCTAACAACAAAACTTTAAAAATAGAAACAAAGTCATTAAAAACCTCATAAAAATAGTGGGATGCCTTGTGCTTCCACAAGGCCTGGTACCGTAACATTACTGGGTCGAATTCCTAGTTTACCTTCTTGGAAATAAATAGTTTTGGAAACTAGCAGCAATGCGCTATCACAAAAACCAAGTAGGAACATATTTCATGGGAAATTATCTTTCCCCAATCAAAAATGGCTTTTTCCTTGACTGTGAAATACAAAATAGAAAGAGCCACGCGGGAAATAGTTGTTGTGGACTCCTATCCTGTTATTATTGTAAACAGCTAGGCAATTTCCCAGAATGGATTTCTAAATTAACTAACCCACAAGCTTGCAATATCTTTAGGAAATTCCATTGGGTCTTCCAACAACTCGGGAAAGAGGTCCAACCCATTATTATGATTTCTTAGGAACTGCTTGGAATCTTTTCCTTTGAACGTCAATGTTGGCTTCGACAATATTAACATCTGGCGGAATACCCGAGGTGACAAAGAAACAAAAGAGTGGTCCCATAGTGGAATAATTCTTTGGCCTGATATATATTTATCGATGCCCCAAGAAACCAGCTCCTAGAGGTCCAAATTATTTTGTTCTGGGCGGCAGAGGATGAGTAATAAGAATATGCCCTGGACCATTGGAATTTTTGGTCCTCACACCCGAAGATGTTCACTATATGTCCATAGAACTGTTGTCGAGATGATGCCATAAGTTTATGAGAACGTTTGTTTTCTCCAGAAGATGGTTGAAATGAACAGTTGGAGGTGATAATATAACCTTCCGTAAATGTTGGTTCAATGCTTATGAATGGGAAAGTTCCTCGAGCCTTTCGCTCATTAATGACAATCTCTATGGGTGTTGCATGATGATATGTTAACAATAAATATTAGTCATTCCATATTTAGAAGTGTGAAGGTGGTAGGAACGACAAAGAGCAATTAAAGATTGGAGGTTTCGTGAACGTGCCAACCTGACGACGTGCAAACGACATTCCATGATTTTGAAATCAACACTCGAAAGGAATAATATAATCTGCATATCTTGGTTTAATGCGTATTAATAGGAGATCTCCTCCATCATTTCACTCATCAATGACAATATATACAGTTCCTGTGTGATGAGCTGTTAGAATTAAATCTTACTAATTGTATATTTATAAACAAGACATATATATATATATATATATATATATATAAAAACATTTTTTTATTATAGACAAGTGCAAAGGTGATGAAGATGGGGAAGAGAAAGGAAGGAATGGAAAGGTATGGAAAGTGATGGGATAGGATTCAAAAGAGGGTTACGGGGGTTACTTAGGAGAGGTGAGTGTCCGACGGTCAAATTTTATGTCTCAGAATGGTTTACTGCAAAACGTGTAAAACGAAAGAGAGTATGATGGGGCAATTCAACAGCCAGTTTGTATATTTGCAGAATTCTGGGAAAGTGGCTAAGTATGGAATAAAGAAATGGTCGGTTGGACTCATTTTTGTAATTAAGGATTGAAGATTTCGTGAATGGTCCAACCCAACGATGCGTAAATGACATTCCATGATGTTTGAAATTAACACTCGGAAGGGATAATATAACCATTCGAAAATTTTGGTTTTATGCATATTAATGGGAGATCTCCTCAAATCATGGTTTATCATTAACACTTTCTAATGGAATAATTAGTAATAAGAACTTATACACACACACACACACACACACACACACACACACACACACACACACACACACACACACACAAATAATATATATATATATATATATATATATATATATATATATATATATATATATATATATACATACATACAACATTTTTTATTATAAATAAGACTCTTTTATATATACATAAGTATGAACAGTGGTCAGACGAGCTT
>ML811502.1:173547-192392 GCA_009831015.1 Picea engelmannii
ATATATATATATATATATATATATATATATATATATATATATATATATATATATATATATATATATATATATATATATAAACAATATTTTTTATTATAAGTAAAAAAGATGGGGTAGTCCAACAAACGATTTGTATATTTGTGGAATTCTAGGTGTTGTTTGCAGGTCATGGAACAATGGAAGGGAAATTTTAAGCTCGCTTGTCCGAAAACCCGCAATAAAAAAAGTGGGTAAGTATGGAATAGGAAAACGCTCGGTCGGACTTGTTTTCGCTAATATATTGAAATTTGTAATAGATATTCCATTACCTGGAAAGATATTTTCTGCATCTATATCGCGTAATTACAGTTGTTGTTTGCAGGTCGTGGAAAAATGAAAGGGAAATATTTAACCTGCCTGCCTGGTAAGCTACAAGTGAAAAAGTCTATAAGTATTTGTAATAGATATCCCATTACCCGGCATGATATTTTCTGCATGTTTCTATACAAGTTGTGTAGGAACATTTATTATGACGGTCTCCTCGAGTCATGGTGAGTTGTTAGCATTAAATATTAGTTATTACATACTTGGAAAGAAGTGCAAAGGGAGAGGGCACAGGAAACAACAATTAGGAATTGGATATTTCTTGAACACGCCAACCCAACGATCCACGGAAGAAATTTGAAGAAATGGAGAAGTATGGAAAGCAGATAGATGGACTTCAAAATGGGGTGACAATAGTTCCCCAGGAGACGTGAGGACCCGATGACCAAATTGTATGTCTCAGAAGTTTTCAGTAAAAAATGTGTACCACAGAAGAGGGGATGAAAGGTCTATTGTGTAATATGGAAGACGGTATGATGTGAGAGTCCTGATGTAAATTTGTATATCGTGGAAGTCAGTGTGTTATTTGCAAGTCATAGAACAATAGAGGTGTAATCTAGATCCCTCCTACTCGAGAATCCGGGATCGGAGAAGCGGCTGGTTATGGAATGGGGAAGCGGTCAGTCGGAGTCACAATATAAAAGAATGAGTGAAAATTTGAACCTGCGAGTTTGCCAACCCGTGCAGCTAGACATTTTCGGAAAAATGACTAACTAATGAGAAAGATAAAGTACATAGAAAAGAGAAACAGGAATTTGGTTAAGTATAGAAGACAAAAAAGAAGGGTTAATATATTCACATCTGTAATAGATATCCCATTTCCTGGAAATATATTTTATGCATGTTTCTAGAGAAGTTATATACTTATTTCATATGGTTGGAAAGAAGTGCGAAGGTGGAGGGGAGAAAAAATAACGACTAGGAATTGGAAATTGTCCTAACCCGCCAACCCGACGATCTACGAAAGAGATTGCAAGAAATGGTCATGGAAAATAGTCAGACGGGCTTCAAAATAGACTTACAAGGGTTCCTAAGGAGACGTGAGGCCCCGACGGTAAAATTGTATTGATCAGAACTTTTGAGTGCAAACTGTGTAACATGGAAGAGGGGATGATGTAGGAGTCTGGAATTCAATTTGTATATCGCGGAAGTCGGGGGGTTGTTTGTTGGTAAAGGAACACTGGAAGTGCTCTCTGCCTGTCCGAGAATACACAAGATAAACATTTGAGTAAGTATGTAATTGGAGGCGTGAAAGAGATTCCAAGAAATAGAGAAATATGGAAAGTGGACACAGGGGCTTCATGTGAGGACCCGAAGGTCAAATTGCAGGTCTCAGAACTTTCGTGTGAAAACTGTGTATCACATAAGAGGGTATGATGTGGGAGTTTGACAGTAAATTTTTATATCACGGAGGTCCGGGTGTTGTTTGCAGGTCATGGAACAATGGAAGTGAAATATAGATCCCACCTGCCCGGGAATCCGCGATCTGAAAAGTGGCTAGGCATCAAATGGCTAGCGGTCGATCAGAGTCGCTATATAAAATAACAAGTGAAAATGTGAACCCGTGAGTCCGCCAACATGTGCATTGAAACATTTTTGGAAAAATGACTAAGTAACTAGAAAGAGAGAGTAGAGGGGAAAAAGAAATGAGAATTTGGTTAAGTATAAAAGAGGGAAAAGAAGGTCCAATATATTCAAATCTGCAATAGATATTCCATTTCTTAGCAAGATCTTTTATGTATGTTTCTAGAGAAGCTGTATACATATTGAATATACTTGGAAATAAGTCTGAAGGTAGCAAGCACAGGAAACAACAACTAGAAATTGGAAATTTCTTGAACCCGCGAACTCGACGATCCACGAAAGAGATGTCAAGAAATGGTCAAGTGTGGAAAGTGGTCAAATGTGCTTCAAAATAGGGTGACAAGGGTTCCCGAGGAGACGTAAGGCCCCGACTGTCAAGTTGCAGGTCTCAGAACTTTCGTGTGCAAACTGTGAATCATGGAAGAGGGTATGATGTGGGAGTGCGGCAATAAATTTGTATATCCTGAAGGTACGGGTGTTCTTTGTAGGTCACGAAACAATGGAAGTACAATATAGAGCCTACATGCCCAGGAATCCGTGATCTGAAAAGTGGCTAGGCATCGAATGGCTAGCGGTAGGTCGGAGTCGCGATATAAAAGGATGAGCACAAATGTGAACTCGTGAGTCCGCCAACACGCACATTGAGACATTTTTGAAAAAATGACTAAGTAAAAAAATATATTCAAATATGCAATAGATATTGCATTTCTTGGAAAGATATTTTCTCTATGTTTATGGAGAAGTTGTATACATATTGCATATACTTGGAAAGAAGTCTAAAGGTAGCAAGCACAAGAAACAACAACTAAAAATTGGAAATTTCTTGAACTCGTGAACTCGGCGATCCACGAAAGAGATGTGAAGAAATGGTCAAGTGCGGAAAGCGGTGGACCGAGATTCCAAATAGGGTGACAAGGGTTCCCAAGGAGATGTAAGGATTCAACTGCCAAATTGTATATATCGAAACATTTCAGTGCAAAATGTGTAACACGGAAGAGGGGATGATGTGGGTTACAGAAGCCAGAGTGTTGTTTGCAGGTCACATAACAATGAAAGTGCAATTTATAGAAAGGGGAAGCGTTCAATCAGAATGATGATACAAAATCATGGATGAAAATGTGAATGCGTGATTCCGCCAACCCGTACAACAAGAAACTTTTAGAAATAATGACTAAGTAACCAGAAAGAGATACTACATGGGATAAAAGAGTGGGAAAATAGAATGGCAGAGGGAAATTTTCGTAAGCGGGAATTGGTTTCAAACAAGCCCCATTGTTGCAAAACCATCATTTTCTAGTAACTGTGAGAAAATTCTTTGTTGAAGATTAGATTTTATTGCAACTTGTGGGAGTAATTAGGTTCTTGATACATTCTTCCATGACTTTAACATATTAACTATAGTATTAAACTTCTTGCATGATGGGTTGTTAGCATTAAAGATTAATAATTGCATGTCTAGAAACAAGAATGGTGATTTTGAATTTTAATATTGTAGTTGATTTCATAGGCCCATTTGACTACAACCACCATATTTCCTTTTTTTTCCTTCTATTAATTCGCAGACAAGAAATTTGGTAATTTCATTAATAAAGTAAAAAATGCTCAAATAGAGGCCAGGGGATGGACAACTAATAAAATGTTCCCTTTCGGACTAAAGGATTCAAGAAAGCAAAAGAGAAATAAAAAATTGTTTTCTTAGGAAGGCTCAGATGAAAACAAAATTTCTATGGCAGGGCCCGGACTGCAACATTGTGACTTGGTCTTGCTATGTTCTATTTTCATTAAGAATAGAATTGAACGTTGGTTTGAAACTGTCTAAAATTCATTTTTGTTTCCATAAAATCCTGATGGATCGACACAATGCATTGTCATATAATTGTTAAATGCTCCATTTTAGATCAAATTACTTAAGAAAATACAATATCGAATAACTACGAGACTATCGAGCCATGCCAATGAGAAGAGGTGTTAAATTCAAAAAAGAAGCAACAACCAAGACTCTAAGGAATTTTTTTTAATAGTAAATCCATTAAAAAAAAAGGAATATTGGACATTGTATATATATCCATAGAAATTGGACCGAGTTCTTTGGGCCAAAACATTGAACATATTTTCCATAAACACGGGCACATGATCTATAACATGCAGGAGCCATTGAGATCCTGTTCAACATGCATACAAAACTGATTACCGTGTTTTTTTTAGGAAATCCTTCCACTATTCTCCTCGGGGGGTCAATGTTTGGTGCCCCAATATCAATATCTTGTAGAAGACATGAGGCAAAAAAGAAACAAGAGAGTGGTTCCGCAGTGGAATAAATCTTTGGCTTGAAGCAGATGAACAACAATCCTGTGGTAAAATTGATAGTTCTCACAAGATTTCTGTGAGGAAGAAGACAAAAATTTTTGTAGGGCAAATGAAAGAGCCTGAAACTGAAAGTTAGGACACACCAAGAAGCCACCTCCTCACAGTCAAAAACTTCAGGGACATAGGTTGCATGGGCAATTCCAGAGGCCCAAATTAGTCCATTGTGGGTGAAAGGAGATGAGTAGTAGGAATATGCCTTGCACCAGTGGGAGTTCTGGTCTTCATCCCCTAAGATGTTAATTATATATCCAAAGAATAGGAGATTTTTCTCGCAATTGAATAATTTTTTGGCTTGAAATATATCTCTGGGAGAATCAATAGATAATTTACTTATAGTGAAATACTTCTGCCCAGAATGGACTAATTTGGACCTCTGGAATTCCTATTTTCGATCTACAAAGTGGCTATCGTGTTAAGCGTCTGTTTCTTGTCTGAAACCCATTCTTTTGGTGTTGTCAGGGCTGCCGTTGATGACCTGGGAAGTGTCGGTCATTATGGTTGATTTCAATTTGGGAATAGGAGTGGGAACACCATCTGCATTGCCATCATCCATTGTCGTATCATAATCCATCAGATCATCTTCTTTTGGCTCAAAATCGATCGCATCAACCTCTGCATCATCTATCAATGCAAGCGGGCAGGTTGTCTGAGCGGGCATGGTTTCCTTGGAATTATTTGGCTTGAAATATATCTCTCGGTGCACCAAGGAACCATCTCCTTTTTTTCTCCTTGGTGGACGGAGATGAGTAGTAAGAATATGACCTAGAATACTGGAACCTCTAGGCATCATGTCCAAAGGTGTTTATTGTATCTAGAGAGAACTATTGTGGAACTACTGCCATAAGTTAACGAGAATTTTTGTTTTCTTCAGATGATTTTTGAAATGAAAATTGGGGAGGGATAATATAACCCTCCGTAAATATTGGTTTAATGCGTATCATTGGAAGATCCTTTCGTTGATCAATGACAATCTCAAGGGTTCGTGCGTAATGAGTTATTACCATTAAATATTACTAATTGTATATTTAGAAAACAATGTGAATGTGGCGGTGACGACGAAGAGCGATTAAGAATTAGAGATTTCGTAAAGGCACCAATCGGACGATGCATGAAAGAGATTGCATCATGCTTGGAATGAACACTTGTAAAGGATAACACTCTTCTCCACAAATCTTGGTTTAATTCGTATTAATGACAAATATTCTCCAACGTTCCGGACATTAATGGAAATATTAACGGTTCATGCACGATGAGCTACTAGCATTAAAGAGGAATTTTGGGTGTTGTTTGTAGGTAGTGAAACAATGGAAGCTAAATGTTGAGCAAGCCTCACTAGGAACTGGGGATGGTAATAGAGGCCATTTATGCAATGGGAAAGCGATTGGTCAAACTAGTGATATAAAAGAATTAGACATACTTGGAACAAGGAATATTGACGGCATTGAAAACAGGGCCACAAGCTCTACTCAGGAGATGTGAGGGCCCGATGGTAAAATTGTATCTACCCCAACTGTTGAATGCAAAATGTATAACATGAAATAAGAGACAATGACGGATTTTGAGGGTCAATTTTTATATTGCGGAACTTCGGGTGTTGCATATAAAGGAAAGAGACATTTGAAAAAAGGAAACATTCGAAAAAAGGACCAAGTAAACAGAAAGCGAAAGAAAACGAGATAAAGGGGTATTTTTTTGCTAATTTGTAGATCACGGAAGTCTATGTGTTGTTTGCAGGCGACGAAACAATGGAAATGCAATGTTGAATCTGCCTATCCGGGAACCTGCAATCCAAAAAGTTTGTTCAATATGAAACAGGGAAGTAGTCAGTTGGGCTGGTGATATAAAAGTAATAGTGGAAATCTGAAGACGTGAATCCGCCAACTCCCACACCTAGACTTTTTATAAAAAATGAGTAAGTAACTAGAAAGGGAAAGCAGATGGAAAAAAGAAAGGGGATGACAATTTTTGGAAGCGGAAATTGGTGTAAGAAATCCCCATTGATGGTATTAATAGTAACTATGAAGTTCATTAAACATGTGAACAGTTTCTTCAATCAAGGAATAGATAAAACGATCCATGCTTATAGTTTCCAGGATCTTTTTGTATAAGAGAAACACTGAAAAGCTACAAGAAAATCAATTTTGGGATGTTTAAGTAACGTTATTGTACTATCAGCTTCACCGCAAGTATAACAACGATGAATTTGAATTTCAATGTCCTCTCGTTGATATGATATCTCCATTGGAATTCACATAGTATATGTTCTTTTATTTCAAATTATTCCAGGAGATGAATTTTGCTAAGTTCATCAATCAAGAAAAAGGTGCTAAAACGAGCCACATACTACATTTGCATCACATAGCTTATATTAAAAGGTAAATCATGTTCTCTATAGTCTTTGAGATTATAGAAAAATTGCCAAGATCCTGAATGTATTAATAATTTTCCAGAATGAATCATACAACCAAGAACCAAGTAAACAACAAATGTATTGAAAGTTGAGGCACAAGGCAAGGCATGAACACAGAAGGCATCAAGCAAGATCCCACAAGATTCCATAGAGAAGTACACATCAAACTTTGCATCAAACAATTTGATATATAAGAAAAACACATGGCATTGGTTTTCTCTTACATCTGTTATATGTTCCCATGAGAAAATAAATGGGGCCATGGGATATGAACAAAAGTATGCCAAAGACAAGACAACACAAAACCAGGAGAGTTTTTCAACTATACCCTAGCTATAACTAGAACTCAAAATGGGGAACAAGAAAGTTTTCGATTACTATTTTACCGTTAAGAAAGATCACTATGGATATTTTCTTCTGATAGTTCCATGGTCTATCACTACCAGTTTTAACAATGCCAAATTTCCAATATTATTGGAAATGCCTGATGGTTATGCCCAGAGGAGAAAGATATTTGGACAGTTCAAAGGATGTGCTTGAGTTATTTACAATTAAATACTTTTTATGGGGTTTTTTCTCATGTTCCCATTTCTATACTGAGCAATCTTATGCGCATGTACATCACCAAAAACTACACCTGCATGTATGAATTCCAATGCCCAAACTCCCCAATCTCTATAGCGAGTTCTGAAAATCTCAAGCTCATGTTTCAATCCATGTTGAGTCCTTTTCTTTCAATTAGGGCATCGAGAAAATGAAGACACCATACCATAAATGTATAGTTGGATACCAACATTTTGTTTTATTCGGGTACCCAAACAAAATGCAGAAATCCTGCCATGACTATATAGTTGGAAAACAATTGTCCAATTTGGGCACCCAAAAACGTACAGACTCCTCCAACAAAACCACAACTGGCCACCATTTTGTTTTTCATTTGCATACCCCCAACAAATATGAAAAATTCTTACTGGGAGATGAAAAAAAACATCAAAATAACAACATTGATTGCACTTGTAGTTAGATTCTCCTTGTTGTTTCAAGTGCACAAGAAGAGACAAAATATATGGAAAGAGAATTTTACAGCTATCGATGTAAACTCCGAAGAAATCGAGTCCGAAGAAAATTCATCTGGTTGTTGAAGAAAAATTATAGACACACATGATATATTTTCGTTTCCTGTCAACACTTGATATGATTTTATTTTTTTTCTTTTCATCCGATATGAAATATTGCATTGTCCTCATTTAAAGTAAATTTTCTATGTATCCAAAAGTCGCGCAGCATGTAGACACTATTTTCCTTTTTTTGTAGGTATGTTTCATATGATAATTATGCTAACCCGGGAAGCACATATTGTAACAAAGGTTGTCTAATTGTACAATGTACAGTTCTGTTGGCCATGGTTTAGATGGCAGGATTGAGGCAATGTCTATATATGTAAGGACTTTTTTATTGGATCGCAGACAATCAATTGTATCATCACTTATGAAAGTAGAAGCAGAAGAAGGAGAGTTGAATTTGGTACATACATGCTCGAAGGGGGTTGAGTATGCATTCGCTGCAAACAAAACACCCTCAACATGGAAACATGAGCATAACAGTTAATATATTGAACAATATAATATGCAACTGTACAAAAAAAAAAAAAAATTGCAGAAATTTGGAGAAGGAAATTTGTATGAGAAAAGCGAGGATGAATCTTTAGATGTATACATACAAAAATTGTAGAGATAGTTATTTTCTTGAGATCCTGTACTATGTCTTCTCGCAATTCGGTTACAAATGTTGCTTGGGTTTTGTGAAAGATCTTTTACTTAACATCTCTTTTCTTTGTTATATTTTTGAAGAGCATAAGTGAAAATTTATCTTTATGCAATTGTTGTTCCATTGATGAAAACAAATTTGAATAGGTGTCGAACAATTGCATATGCAACATGGAACAATGCAATATTTGTTTAACTTAACCGAGATACATGGACATGTGAAAGTAAAGGACAAAATTGGATATGGAGAATAGTAACATTGCATTGTTGTTGTCTGACTCTCCATCTTCTATATGGAGAATGTGTTGCGAGCCAATTTTTTTCACCAGTGTGATAGTTGTGCCAATGGTTATGATTGGGTAAATGTCGTTGCCATGTGCAAGTTGGTTGATAGTTGTGTCCGGGACAAAAAAATGTTATGAACAAATAACGTAAATTTTTTCCACAATACTTGTTTCATTGACCGATATAATCCAATCACAATCACCACGGTCATATACTGTTTTGGGAAATATATTAAAATTTGTAATGGATATCCCATTACCTGAAAATATATTTTATGCATGTTTCTAGACAAGTTGTGTGGGAATAGTCAGTGTGACTGTCATCAAGACCTCCTTGTTTGTCATGTCGACACGCATAATGGATATAGTTTTGTTTGCCTTGTCCAGGTAGGTGCTATAGATTACCATTATGTCCCCGACGAACACTTGTCCATTTCGATGGTTGTTCAAGCCCTCTATTGATAGTATTTTGGGTGTTACAAGTTAAGACCTGGTGAAATTTTGACAGTTGTTCAAGCCCTCTATTGATAGTATTTTGGGTGTTACAAGTTTAGACCTGGTGACATTTGTGGAACATGAGAATTAATGTGAATGGTAATTGATAGTATTTTGGGTGTTACAAGTTTAGATCTGGTGACATTTGTGGAACAGGAGAATTAATGTGAATGGTAGTGTGAATTATACTTTTGTTTCCTTTTTTCCTAGCATAAATGTACAAGTAGACGCACAACTTAGATGAACTATGGAGCCGGAGTTTTGCAAATAGACCTCTTAGTCTGTGGAACTTGCACTATGTTCGGCGTCTCGCTTGCGCTTGTTGATACTTCTTGTGAAATGCAAAGTATGTGTTGTAGATGACATCAACATATTCACCATGCCATAGATGAATAAATAGTTGAGGATATTTCTTTGGTAAACATATGAGGAACATAATGTATGCATCTTTACCTTTGGCCTTGTCAGTCTGCTGATGTTTGAGATGATTGACTACTCATGGCCATGTTACTAGTCCAACGTTTTTTGATGCAAGCATGTGTATATGAACATCAAAAGGAATAAACAAGCATATGAATTGCATATTGTCAATAATTAGTCGTAATGTCACATACATGGTCGAAGGAGGTGGAATACACAATAGGGTGTCAAGGGATGCTTAGGAAACATGAGGACCCGAGGGTCAAATTGTATGCCTCATATTGTTTGACTAAAAAAATGTGTAACTGTAAATAGGGCGTGATGGGGGGGTGCGACGACCGATCTGTATATCACAAAACCTCTAAAGCGAGAGGTGCAATCTTGAACTCGCGAGCCCGGGAGCCTGCGATCGACAAAGTGGGTAACTATGGAATAAGGTAGAAGCATGACCATAAATGTGAACCCATGAGTCTACCAACATACACACCTAGGCATTTTCAGAAAGATGACTAAGCAAAGCAACCAAAAAGAAAAACTAGACGAGAAAAGTTAAGTATAGAAGAGGGGGAAAAAAAGGATAATAGAAAATGGAAAAATTAGAAATGGGGAGGGTAATGTTTGGAAGGGGGAAGTCTCAAAAAAGGCCCATTGTTGCCAAATAATCATTTTCTTGTCCAATATTATATTCCCCCACCTGTTTTTTATGTTTAATTTACTAGCACACTTGGTATACCTTTTCGAAGATTGTACCACAGACCCCTCTGTTGTGGCATATAAGAATTCATCTTCCTGTCCAATCAATTTGTTTCTTTCAAGGTAGCAACAACGAACATAAGTGGACATGAAGGCAAATTAGTATGCATAAGGGCATGTAAAAGAAAGAAATACAGTTCTATTAATTTCAATGTAGCAGCAAAGAGAATACAATTCACATGAGAATAAGAAGAAAGGTATGTGGTATATACATACAATAAAAAAAGGTGCAAAGCAGTAGAACAAGTAGAACAAATACACAGAAAATAAATGAAATACTAAACACCAGAATATAAAATAAGATTATAGGTATGCACCTCTGTAACTCCTCTTCTACATTCGCACCAAAGATTCCATTGTCCTCTCCAACCACTCTATGTGTTTAAATGTAGCAATGTAGGAAAAATACAATGGACATGAAGGAAGTTAGTATGCAGTAAGACATGTAAAAATAAATAAACAGAGTTTAAATTTTTTCAATGTAGCGGCGCAGGAAATACAATGGACATGAAGATAAGTTATTATGTAGGAAGGTACACAATATCTACATACAATAAACTAGGTGAACACATATACATATAATAAATGAAATACAAAACAACAGAATATAAAATAATAGTACAAGAATCTACCTTTCTATCTCCTCATCCATCGTTACAGTTAAGACTCCTTCGTTTTCTCTAGCTATTCTGTTTGTTTGAATGTGGGAACGCAAAAAATACAATGAACATGAATGGAAGATTGTATGCAACGTAGAACAAGTAATATGTACATACACTAAATGAGAATCAACGAATAGAATAAAATATAGTTAGAAACATGAACCTTTGCTTTTCTCCATCGATGGTTGGAAATATATAAAGGTTTTTTCCTGCCCAAAATATATTACAAGCCACAAAATATTAAGAAATTGCATGGCCATAGCTAAATGATTTTGGTTTTCTATGGCAAAGTATCTAGATATGCTTCAAGACATGGAAATATAATTTTGTAGTATCTTTGGTGTACATATCATATCTCAAGCAGAAGAAAAATTGTATCATGGTCACACCAGTCTATGTAGAGGATAAAGAGGTTCTATTGTGATATGAGAACATTTCATGATGTATGGTTAATAAGTGTGTTTTGCACATGTTTTATCTTAACAAAAAGACAACGAATATTGCAATTACACATGTAATTGTCAAATTATTTCTTATGCCACTATTTTGTATCATGCCAATATTGAAGTATCAACAAAATTTTACAGCAGGGAGCACAGAACAAGCGTTAGATCTCAAATTCGCTAGACACGACAAACAACAGAACCATAGGTCCACTCATGGGTGCAGGACCTGAACACTGCAAAGCACCAAAAAAAAAAAAAGCAGCTCCAACTGTCGGCGCAAGACCCCAACCCTACAAAGATGAAGTAAACAAAAGAAAACAACAAGAAAAATACCATCGAGAAAGCACGGACATGCCCAACTGTAGCCCTAGGGCCCCAAAATCGTAAACTTGAGCCAAACAACAACAAGCAACAACCGATGAACCAAAAAAACAATGAACAAGCAACAACCACAGAACTATTAAACAACATATGTATCTCCAACGATTACCAAACTATAGCCGAAGCACAAAAGGAACTAGAAACATATGATGAACATGCCAGTAGAAGTAAGAAAACATTGTTACTTGCAAACTGTAAACACTAAACAACAAAGAAAAAAAACAAAATGAAATTATGGTATCGAAACTTACTCTGAAATGATGAACGACAGAAGCACAGGTCGAATTGTGGGTGCAACACCTGGACCCTGCAAAGTAAGAAAAAAAACAGATCCAACTACGAATTCAGGACCCCAACTCTTCAAAGTTGAAGTAAATAAAAGCAAGCAACAAGAACCAATAGGTCCAACCACTAGCATAGGTCTCCAACCTTGCAAAGTTGAACCAAACAAAAACAAGCAGCAACCGACTAACCAGCGAAGAAGAAGCACCCACCAAACGAGTAAACAATGTATGTAGCTTCAACGATGACCAAATTGCTTTCCAAGCCTAGAATAAGTATGAAACATACAATGCCTATTCAACCGACGGTGGACAACAATATTGTCCAAAATCACTGCAACATTGTATGGAAAATTTCGAGGAAAAATGTTCTCCGAGAAGCCTATTTAGGTAAACATTTAAGGTTTTCAGGTTGTCTAAGGGCCTCACGGTATGCAATCATTTAAGCTATCAGGACTGTTTCAGGACCTCGTGCTATGTAAACATTTAAGCTGTCATGCTTATTCAAGCACCTCAAAAAAAGTGTCAATGGTCTAAACCTTCGGTATGTAAACATTTCAATACAAATACAAAGAACTACTACTACTAATAATAATAGAAAAATGACATATTAATATGTGATCACTATAGTCCCTCTAAGCATTCAACAGAGACCAATAATAAAAAAACATTAAAAAACAACGTCCATGCTTAGAACTTTCGGTATGTAAACATTTAAGTAAAAACGTGATAAAAATTAAAATGGAGCGTCTAAGCTCAAAACTTTGGATATCTACACATTTACAACATTGGTAGTAGCGAAGCTGGCAATAAGACCTTGAATATATTCTCCAATAAGACGATGAAATATAAGTTTTTTTTTTATATAAAAGATAATGTTTTTACTTCTATAGTACGAACAATACAAATGATGCAAAAATTTATAGTCAAATAACATATTAATATGAAGTCAACAAATTATTGATCGCTATAGTCCCTCTGCGCCTTCAGAAATAACTAATAATACTCATGTTTAACATTTCTCACAAGTAACTTCATGTTGGAGGTCGTGACCGTAAATGTTCATCACGTTTATTTTTGTCCACAATATCGTGCGTGCCAACCTCCAAAACATACTCAAGGTAAGTGTGTAATTATAATATGAGTACAATCATATTTTACAAGCAAGAAACTTAACTTGGTAGAGCATAGTGTCGTGGTCAAGGTCTTGAAATTGGACGGTAATTTCCAAATAAGAGACTTGGTTTTGGTCATTAGAGTGCCCACTTCAATGTCTTAATATTGGCACCATGAACATTAACATCTAATGTGAAGCCCAAAATTTACATATTAAAGTGACCTTAGTTAAATAGTTTCTGAAAATTCTTACAATTTCGAGATATCTATAATTAGATTTAATTTAGGTTAGTAGCAACTCTTTCCAAAGTTAAGGTTTGAGTTTAAAAAATATACTTAATAATAAAGTGATTATTTAAATTATTTTTGAATTTAAATAATAAAATGTTATTTATTATTTTAATAATAATAAATAAATAAAAATATATTTTCTATTCTAAGATAACATTATCTATATCAACTTAAAGTTGATTATTCCATAATCTTAAATCATTAAAAGTAAATATAAATATAGAAACTTATTGTTACTAAGGTAGCAAGACTTTAGTACTGATAATCCTTGAAATCTTACTTACATAGGCCACCTCCTAGAGTTCAATGAGATTCCTCTTACATGCATCCATTGTGTTGAACTAAGAAATTTTCCTTGAGTTTATTCAACTCTTTAATGATGTAGTTCAACTTGTTTCCCAACCTTTGTTTGTATAGGCCACCTCTATTGATATCTTGGATTATTTTAGGGATTAAATTTCTCCAATGGGATATATTTCCATGGTTTTTCCTAAAAAATGATTTGTCGATTTCCACTTTTTCTAAAAATGATTCACCCAAATTCCATAGAATAAAATTATTTTACCCTAGAAATCGCCAAAATTTTATAGAAACTATATAAGATAACTACAAATTTGAATAGTTTTACAAAACTATCGCCAAACATTATAATTTTTTCATACTAAGGACTCGTAAGATTAGCCCAGGTTTCTACATTTTAATATAAATTTTGATCCTTAAAATTATCCTTGATTGGTATTGTCCCAAATTTTTAGAAGTAGTTCAACTTGTCTCCCAACCATTGTTGGTATAGGCCCCCTCTATTGGTATTGTGCCAATTTTTCAGATATGAGGGGATTCTTATCTAGGTGGACTTCTATCTATTATTTGTTATACCAGAAAAGAACTAGAGTATGATGAGCCTTATCTCCCTACACCTAGTTTGGTCGAGGTCCATCACAAGGGAATTAGCATAAAACTAAATATCCTCATCCATAATTGAATCTCTCTTTGTATTGGCAATGTGTTTCAAGTCTTCCAATTCTTGCAAAGTATGCTCCGAGTTTCCTTGTTTGTGCTTGGAAGTAAAGCTTGAGAGATATATACAAAATTTAGCATGTGAAGAGCTATTAGAGGCAACCCCTTTACCTTTCTCCTACATTGTTTGTCCTTGGGATACTTCATTTAGATGCATAAAAGAGAGTGGTTTCATGGGCACATTTTTAAGTGACCTTCATCTTCTACTTATCTCTTTTCTCATGCTTCCCTTTTCTCTCGCTTCCTCCTCAAGCTCATAAAATTATTTTTGTTTCTCCTTATCCGACATCTCTTTTGGTTGTTGCTACAAGACTTTAGGTTTGTCCACAAAGATACCAACAAATACTTCCCACATATGATTCAAATTCAAAAATAGTATAGGCCCTTGAAAATTAAATCTATTCCAAGCTATATTTCCTTTCAAAGGTAGAGGATGAAAATCCTAAATGATAACGTTTTACTTCTAAATTATGTTGGTTCACCTTCTAAACATATGATCAACCATAGCTATGAGAAATGGGTGGTATTTTTTCTTCTGAGTCACTAAAGGGTAAGACACACATGTTTATGTAATCTTATAGATCTTATACATGGTAAGCTGCATTTTGTAAGGCATGCACTTGACGCAAAAGAGGGTACCCTCACGATTCCTCCCTGCTCTCACCGGGACCTTCTTTCTCTACAGGCCCGAAGAGTCAATGCTCTTCAACTCCTCGCGGGAGTTCTCCTACCCACAACAACACTCCACGGCGATCTTCCTTTCGGATATCGGGAAATCGCGCTTCGGGAGTTCGCGGTTCCTGATGCACAAGGTCACAACCCTTGCAAAGTCCCTCAGTCCCGACTCCTCAGGGATCTCCTGACACGCATCCACCTATCGAACGGTTCAGATCTTGTCACCCTTCGGAGACCTACAAGTCTCGATACCTGGTGCCTCGGATCTCCGGAACGGATGATCGCGTGACACGTGCCCCTCCTCAAACGGATGGCTCAGATTTTCCCTCGGGATTTCAGAACTTTTGAAGTCCCGGTTCTCTTGTTCTCCGGAACTCCTATTTCCCGATGCGCCAAATGCCGATGGCACTGGATCCTTTCCACGTGTCCTTCTGCCAATGGACGGTCCAGATCCCGTCGGGATTTTGCAACTTGCGCTGCCCGGCTCCTACGACCTTGAAAATCCCGAATTCCTGATGGCCGATATACCGACTGTTTAAACCCTGTGCAACTCCTGCCGATCTGACAGCTGTCGGCGACCTGGTCTGAGATCTGATGACTCAGGTCCCTTCTCCCATGCACTCCTCCTCTTGAGATTAAACCGTGCGCTACTTCTCCCGATCCAACGGATGACGGGATTTCTTCTTAATATCCGACGACTGTCGGGTTCTTCCTCATGTACGCTCCTCCTGAGCTCCTCCTGGTTTCTTCTTCGTTCCCAAAGGCTTGGACCTTTGTGTTTCTCCTCCTCTTGCGAACCCTCGACTTGAGTCTCGCTGATACGTGCAAAAGCACTGCCCTTCCTGAGCTTCTGTCCTTTGAACCCTCACGGGATTCTTTGGCTCCTGCAATCGTGTGGAGTCTTCGCGCTCAAAGCGCTATCTGTCCTGAGCTTCCACAAACACTCAGACCCCTTGGGGGGAGGGGGAATTTTGTCTTCCTTCTCCCTCAAATGGAGAATATCAATGCCTTCCTGGCCGTCTCCCAACTCAAGCAACCTATTGCTGAGTAGTCTGGGTATCCATTAACCCAGTAAAAGCTCCCTCAGTGGATGCTTCCTTCAGATAATAGAACTCGTGGAGTTCTTTCCTCCTGTGCCATCTGCACACTTACTCAACGCCCTCCTAGCGGAGTCTCTTCTCCCACAGAACAATCAGTAGTTCTGGGTTCCTATGCACTTTTTGTATCTGCTCAATGCCCTCCTGGAAGAGCCCCTCAGAATCCTCAGTGATTCTGGTATTCGCTTAAGAAATCACAGCAGAGTTCTTTCTCTCTCTGTACACTCCTGTACATACGCTCGATACCTTCTTGGTAGAGCTCCTACAGAACACCCAGTAAAGGTTCTGTACACAACAGTGTCTCAGCTACATTGCCTTGACTATTGAGGTGTTCAGCAACCCCAAAGTCCTCCTTCTGTATGAATTTATGATTCCAGGCTTGTGCTTCCACGCGTCTCGGTCTGACTCCTCACGAGTTCAGAAGTGCCCTCTCCATGCACCGGTATTCAGAGTCTCAACACTCTGTCACGCCCTCATGGCATGAAACCTCAAAGACCTCTCAAACCTGAAATCAAACCAACTCCCTGCAAATACATGATAACAATACACAATTGCAACATATAATGAACACACACATACAGACATGCATATAATAACAGAAAATGTAGGAAAAACTGCTCTGTATTAATAATGGAAAATTCCTGTATATTTTACAAGGTGTTCCCGAGCTCTCCTCAACTCTACATGCATTCTATCTACATGTACCTCTCCTTTTTCAAAATGAGATCTCCCTATCTCTTTTACCTGAGGTTCTCTCAGCGCTTCCCTCCAGGTACACCTACCCTATTTAATTACAATGAATGGGGTTGTCTAGTCCAGCATCGGACCTAGATATCAGCCAATCTACAATAAAGGTCGATCCTATCTAATGCCTGCGCAAAGGCATGGCTTTCCTGGCTCAACAGCCTAAGACATTAAATTACATTCAATACAAATTCAAAATGAGGCGGCGCCTCCCTTTCAGCCCTGAATGAGTGCGCGCTGACGTGGCTAACTGGATGGCACGGAGAGATGCTCCTGCATCATACTCCACAGCTGCAAAAATCATGAGCTCCTGCTCATGAGCTTTCCATGTAATTGTTGGAAGTCCCCCTGGATCCCAAACAAATGTGTGGATTTGTCCATTTGCTCCATTCTGCTGCTGTTGCTTCCGCTGCGCTGCTACTGCTGTCTTTCCTCTACCTAGATTTTCCTCGCTGGTAGTCTGTGCTGATTTCAACATCAGCTCCATGATCTCCTTGATCGTTTCATCCAGCTGCTCCAGTGGCTGGTTTTTCTGTTGCAGTCTCCACAGCTGCAAAAAATTTTGGCCATGGGACATATCATCATGATCTCCCATGCCATCCTCATCCGTCTCCAACCTCACCTGTTGGATGTGCATGCCCTGCACTTTCACCCTTTCTTCTAGGGCTTCAATATGCTCCCACAACTCAGCAAGACATATGTTGTCTGTGTCTTCATTCGCTGTTTCTGCAACCTCCTCTGTTGCATTGTTTTTAACCTCATGGCTGAAAATGCTGAGCCATTCCTCAGAATGATCCTCTTCCTTTTCGGCTTCTTCGGCTGTCAGCTTCAGTGCTGCAGCTCTCTCAGCTTCCGGGGTGAAATCATTGAGACATTCCTCGAAATGCTCATTCTCTTCACCTTCTGCTGCAAACTTCCCTGTTGCAGTCTCTTCAGCTACACTGTTGAGTATGTCGAGCCATTCCTTAGAATGCTCACTCTCTTCCTTATCTTCTGCTGTCATCTCCCATGCTACAGCTTCTTTCTTTTCAACTCCCCAGCTGAAAGTAATGAGCCATTCCTCAGAATGCTCGTTTCCTTCTTATGTTTCTTTTTCTGCTGTTAGCCTCAGTGCTATAGCTCTTTCAGCTTGCTGGCTGAAATCATTGAGTTGTTCCCCAGAACACTCATTCTTCCTTTCATCTGCTTGGGCGGTCTCAAGTGCCTGCTCCAATTCCCTTCCTTTTCTGACAGTCATCTCCTGCTGTGACTGTTCTGCTGCTGTTGCTGCATTTTCAACAGAATTTTCTGCCCCCTCCTGGGAAGATGGTAGGAATAATTGTATTCCCCCAATCATCAAGATATCATCCTGATGTTCTTTCACCTCTGTCAGCTGCACCTGCTGATCCAAGTTCACTTCTGAATTTATGAGACTATCAGACAGTCTCATTTGCTCTGTTAGCTCCTCTGGCTGATCCAAATTCATTTGTCCATCCCTGCCCACCTGGCAATATGGGATGCTTCCGCTGCTTCCCTGGCAGACCATGAGATCAACCGATCCTATCTTCATCAACACTCCTTGCTGACTTGAATTCTTTATGAGACCTTCAGATGGTCCCAAATTTTCATCTCTGCCCACCTGGCAGTTTAACATGCTTCCATTTCCCTCCTGGCAGTCTTCGATGCTTTCACTGCCCTCCTGGAAGTCTTCGAG
>ML811502.1:201661-214482 GCA_009831015.1 Picea engelmannii
CAGTGTGGTGATAGGTTCGCAGCGAACCATAAAGATGAACTTTACATGAAATAGTGCCATTTCACTAAATATGAAAAGAAAAATTGTGTATTTGGCTCTGTTTTTTTGAACAACCTTGCTATCTGCTCATATTTTAGACGGGACTAAATCAAAATCAGCATAAATTCTGATAAATACCACGCAAAAGTTCTCAATGAAAGCATTCGTGGTGGAAAAATTGTTCCATTAATTGGAAATATCTCTACAGTGCTTAAACTTTAAACACGTAAAAGTTTCAACGCTGTGTCTTTTCTAGGTAATTTGCAGACTATTATCTGTTTTCCGCTGTAAATGTGTTTCGTCTTTCATTGTCAACGTTTACAATGAGCCCTTCATCTTCTGGACTAAGTGTTTTTATATATGTAGAGAACCGCGGACATTTTCATCGGGCATTTTCTGTATCCTTTCGATCCATCAAAATCCTATGCTGTGCAGTGGATAGAATACGAAATAACTGTTTCGATAAATAATACTAATCCGACAACGAATTACTAGCAAATTGTCTGTTCAAAAGTCGAAACTCCAAAGCGGTTATTGTTTTTGGAGCTCCAAACCAGGTGATATTTTACATTTCTGGGAAGTAACTTCATGTTTGAGGTCGTTACCATAAATGTTCATCACGTATATTTTTGTCCACAATATCCTGCGCGAAAACCTCTAGAAGAAGGTATCTGTGTAGTTAAAACACGATTACAATCGGATTTCACAAGAAGGAAACATATTTTGGTAGAGCATAGTTGTTAGTTGTAAAGCTTAACTTAGTATTTCTTGATTTGCTCGAGCTTACTTAGCTCAACTTGTTTCCCTTAATGAAATGCACTCGGCCCTATGTGATCTGCATATTCTTGTTTCCAAGCCGTCTTGTCTATTATCTTTTCTGCTTCTCATTTTGTCATGGTATCAAAGTGTAGGATGTAAGCCTCTTCACAAAGTCTCGAGAGTAGCCCGATCCCAAGAGGAATAACCCAAAGTCTAAGTTGTCCTATAGATGAGAGTAAGACTCTTCATAGAGCTTGGAGAGAAGTCTTCTCAAAAGATCGTTGGAGACAACATGGCGCCAGGAAGCAGCCCTGTAGAAGGAGGAAGCATTTAAAGATTCATGAAATCCCTTCTTCACGAGGAAGTTGCAAGAAGCAGCAGAGAAGAAGCTACAACAACCATAAGATTGACCTCGCAAATATATCTGAGTCATTAAATCAAACTCAGAAAGGATGAGGAGGGCGCAAAAGAAGTGAACGATTTTCAACCGTTAGATCTCCGCGAAGCAAGAGTAGTAGTCAGATCAAGAAAATGTGCGCAAATTTTAACCGTTGAAGTTCTTTGGACTTCAGGTATTCGACGTTTTCATGCAAAGGTTGCAGAGGAGTCGAAATCTTCCGAAGTTCTGAAACCTGAAACAATTCATGTCCCTCAATCCAGGCAAGGGCCACGTGTCAAACGATCCTCGTATTCAGTGATGTGGTGCTTCGAAGGATAGCTAGTATTATGCATTAAATAATCTTGAAGCAACTCTCCACCATCGGATTGGAGGACACGTGGCATTCAATCAACACTTCGTTGGTTCATTGTTCATAAATAATAGCAGAAGAAGGTTATCAAAGTCCCAAAGTCCGAAAGTGCAAAGCAGATCTGGACCGTTGGAGCCAGAAGGGACATGCGTCACACGATCCCACACTTCGGCGCTTGAGAACTTCGGAGGCTTAAGAAGTGTGAAGGAGATGAAATCGCTGAAGGGTCGGTTGGGTCGGTTGCCCAAAGTTCATCTGGACCATCGATCGACGAAGACACGTGGACAAAGGGTCTTCCACTTCGCTAGTTTGGGGTTCGGAGAAACCACAGTGTAGTGTTTCCAGAACTCTTGAAGGTCGAAGTAAATCTTAGTCGTCAAATCAAGAGGACACATGGAGGTTGATCCCACACTTCGGAGGATTGCGCATATTAGCAAACAGAAACTGCCGAACGTTGGAGTTCCAAAGAAGATATTGGTCGTTGGTTTGCAGAGGTCCGAGGATCATTCATTTTACCTCTCTCCGGACAGTTCACCACTTTGGCACTTCGTGAGTATTGTGATTGAGAGCGGTGGAAGATCTACGAAGTCGAGAGTTCTGAAGTAATTCTAAGTAGTAGATCTTGATGGGTAATTGAGACCGTCGATCTCTTCCCCTTTTCAAAGGTTAGTGAGCTCAGAGGATTGAGAGGTAAGAAAAGAATATTGCACGGAGCCCTGAAGGCCTGAAGACACGAAGTCCCAAAGTAATTGTGAGACATTCATCTCAGAACAACGAGGACCATTGATCTTTGCAGTAAGTCGCTCCTGGTCACATGAGAAGTTGACCTTCAATTTTTTCTTTTACTTTTGAGTACACTCAGATAGCTTGATTTCACCATTAAAGGGTTACAGTCGATAAAGAGCAGAGCTTAGAGTTCTGACTCTATAGATCTCGTGCTCGGATAGTCAGATCCAACCAGATCGGAGCTAAAGAAGTGGTTTACCCCACGTTTTTCGGCCCGAAGTCACGGAGAGAACTTCGCGGACCTAGTTTTACGCGTAGGAAACATGAAGAGAACCTGTTTGTTTGTATCAAGCAGTATCAGTGTGACGAGATAGAATATCGCATCCAAAAGTGTGATCAAATTGGTGAATGAACAACCAAGAAACATTTTCATGGGTCAACAAAGATGACTCAGGAAGTCCAGAAGAGATCTCAGACAGATATGGAATGAGAACAACAAATAAATGGCAGCATATTTTGTAAAGATAAAT
Organism: Picea engelmannii; assembly: GCA_009831015.1. Lineage (NCBI taxonomy): Eukaryota > Viridiplantae > Streptophyta > Pinopsida > Pinales > Pinaceae > Picea > Picea engelmannii. Next base: position 204,465 of record ML811502.1, read on the forward strand.
GAAGAGGATCCAGTTGTACCGGAGGAGCTCACACAAGAAAAAGATCAGACGAAAATTGATTAAATTTGGAGCAACATGAGCATGAATCTACCATTACTGCCACAGTATAATGGTAAGAATTTTGAATTTTGGTCTGTTATAATGAATGCTTATTTGAGTCTTGTAAACTGTTATCATAATCTACATGATCAAGAAAGGGATGCATTAGCATTGTAGCTCATCCAACAAGCCTTGGATGACAGTATGTTGCAAAAGGTTGCAGCAACGACATCTTTGAAATAAGTTTCGAGTATTCTAGAAACAGAGTTCAATGAAAGAGGGAGAAACAATTTATCGAATGTTTCCACTCTGGAAGAAGAACCCGTGTCTGAAGCAGAGCTACCAGAGGAACAAAATGAAGAAACATCTTTGTCTGAAGCACAACTATTAGAGGACTAGAATGAAGGAGCATATGTGTGTGAAGCAGAGCTACCAGATGAAGAGAAAGAAAGTGTATCTGTGTGTGAAGCAGAGCATGAGAAAATTGCATAAACTAATGGTGAAGCTGTCAGTACAACAACTTGCATCGATTAATTGATTCGAGTAGTGTTTGTTGATGAAAACAAAGGATTCACATCAATAATGATTGATGAATATTGTGAAAAAATTGGCCTCTCTAAAACATAGGTAAGAAATATTGATGTTGAATTTGATGATGATAACCTATGTTATGATGAGCACCTTCAAATAATGTAAGAGAAGAAGAAAAATGATGAATTGATGTTTGGAGGAGGAAGCCTACTTGGCATTCAAAACAAGGTGGATGATTTCGTGACTGCAGAAGCAGTACTTGAAAGAAGGTTTGATGACAAAATCATTCAAGCCACTACACTTATGACTGTCAATGAAGCAACTGAAGAAAAAAATAGTGTTGATGCTGATTTGAAATGGATTGAATTGTCAATCTATGATGATGATGATGGTAACTTCTCTCAGAAAGAACAGAAAGAAGAGAACCAATATGGTTCTTGTTATAATTTTTTATATCAGATTGACAAGTTGTTTGAGTATGCATTTGAGCAGCCAAAAGAATAAGACAAAGACATGGATGAGGATTTCAATAAAGACTAGTTTGAAACCATTTTCATGCAATGGAGTTTTGAAGAAATCAGATTTTATTCTGAGTTAATGTGTAAATAGTATGTTTACTATGTAGCCCAAGCTATGAAGGGCCTTGATGATAGTTTGCAGTGGTGGCATGAACCTAATGTCAAATACAAATTTGTTGCAGAATAAGATGAAAGAAGCATGCATAAGAAGCCTGATCAAATTCTGAACATAAAGTTGTAGCGACAAAGAAAGAAAGCCAAACATAGAGCCTTCGGTATCAATGTCAAAATAAAAAAAATGACCATATTAGAACAATATTGTACGAGTCTATTCTAAGATTTATGTCTTAGTTCTTGATCTTTTTTATTTGTTGGAGCTTATTTAGCTCAACTTGTTTCCATTAATAAAATGCACTCAATACTATATGCTCTGACTTAAACTGACTTTAGTAGTTTGTTAAGTTTTTTATAATTTCTAGATATCTTTAATTAGATTTAATTTAGGTTATTCACAAGTTTGTCCGAAGTGAAGGTTTGAGTTTAAAAAAATACATAATAATAAATTTATTTATTTAAATTATTTTGAATTTAAATAATAAAATGTTAATTATTATTTTAATAATAAACAATATATAAAAGTATTTTTATCTAATTGTAAAGAATTATATTTATATTTATGTCGATACTTTAACTTATTATTAATACAAAATATCTAACCAACTCACTTTTGTATTTTGAGTACAAGATTTGGACTAGGTGTCTATATGTCTTTTCATAGTTTGGAGAGAACTACGTAATTTGACATAACATTATCTATATAAACTTAAAGTCGATTATTCATAATCTTAAATCATTAAAAGAAAATATAATTATAGAAAACAATGATAAAAACTCCACAAATAATGGTGTTCAGGTGCTTGTGATTGAATCCATTACAACTCTATTAGACTCATTCGATTCTGACTACCAAGTAAAGCAATGTGATCGATCGGTCTATCACCCACTCGATCACAGAACTACTTTCTCGGACATCCAGCTTGCTCTTGGCATTCATCGATCTACCTGGACATTTAATTTTACTTTTGAGCCTGACAAATCAAAATCCTTCTTCTGATCTTCTGCAAAATACCTATGAGAATGTAGGCAAGGGATTGCCAGTATACAGGGAAAGAAAATATAAATATAGAAAATTATTGTTAGTAGGGTAGCAAGAATTTAGTAGTCATAATCTTTGAAATCTTACCGACAGAGGTGACCTCCTCTTGTTCAATGGGATTTTTCTTGCATGCATCCATTTTGTCGAATTGAGGAAGAAAATTTCTTTGTGCGTTTTAATGATGTAGTTCAACTTGTCTCCTAACCTGTGTTGGTATAGGCCCCCTATATTGGTATTGTCCCAAATTTTGAGAAGTAGTTCAACTTGTCCCCCAAACTTTGTTTGTATAGACCCCCTCTATTGGTATTGTCCTAAGTTTTTAGAAGTAGTTCAACTTGTCTCCCAAAATTTGTTGGTATAGGCCCCCTCTATTGGTATTGTCCCAAATTTACACATATGAGGGAATTCTTATCTAGATGGACTTCTATGTAGTATTTGTTATGTTAGAAAAGATCTAGAATATGATGAGCCTTATCTCCCTACACCTAGTTTAGTCAAGGTAAACCACAAAGGATTTAGCATACAACTAGATATATTCATCCATAATTGAATCTCTCTTTGTTTTGGTATTTTGTTTCAAGTCTTCTAATTCTTGCAAAGTATGCTATGAGTTTACTTCTTCATGTTTGGAAGTAAATCTTGAGAGCTCAATACAAAATTTAGCTTGGGAAGAGCTATTAGAGGAAGCCCCTTTACCTTTATCCTACATCATTTGTACTTGGGATAATTCATTTAGATGTATAAAAAAGAGTGGTTTGATGGGAACATTTTCTGGTGACCCTCATCTTCTACTTCTCTCTGTGTTCATGTTTCCCTTTTCAATCGCTTCCTCCTCAAGATCGTAGTTTTCCTTCTGTTGCTCCTTATCCATCATCTCATTTGGTTGTTGCAACAAGAATTTGGGCTCTCCATATAGATACCAACAACTACTTCCCAAAAAATATTCAAATTCAAAATTAGTATAGGCCCTTCAAAATAAGAGTTATTCCAAGTTATATTTCTTTTAAAAAATGGAGAATGAAAACCATAAATGATAACATTTTATCTATAAACCCCATTCGTTCTCCTTCTAAACATATGATTAATGTGATCAACCATGGCCATGAGAGATGAAATATGAGTGGTATTGTTTCCTCTATTCTCATTCTTGTGAGTCACTAAAGGGTAAGACAACCATGTTTATGTAATCCTCTAAATCTCTAAATCTTGTACATGGTAAGCAATGTGTAATGCATATAGTCCCCTTCCTTATATGCATTCCTATTTCTCCAATTCATCCCATATAGTACCTACCATCCAATATTAAAGATATTGGCATCACTAACAAACTACTTCAATTGATGTAATGTGACCATCCAATCTTAAAGATATTGGCATCACTAACAAACTACTTCAATTGATGTAATGTGAGTCACTAAAGGGTAAGACAGCCATGTTTATGTAATCCTCTAAATCTTGTACATGGTAAGCAATGTGTAATGTATATAGTCCCCTTCCTTGTATGCATTCCTCTTTCTCCAATTCATCCCATATAGTAGTACCTACCATCCAATCTATCTTAGAGATATTGGCATCACTAACAAACTACTTCAATTACTTACATCAAGAATGATGCATCTATCCGTTATAATAAATCCATGCTCATATTTTATTTTCTTCTTTATAGAAAAATATTAAAAATAAAATATCCCTTGCATTATCATCTTTTCAAATTTCTTAATCATTTTTTTTTCCCACTTATCTATCTTCCAAAATCGCTCATCTTATATATTCTACTATTTCACTTATATTTCTCATAATGTTATTGGATTACCTAGACATTACATTGATAACAAACAAAGTCCGTTAAAAGAAAGTACCTTATCACCCTCCAAAGAAAGTACTATAATAATATTTTGAGTCAAATAGCTTTAACTTCATATTAATTTGCTCGATTCTAAAATTTTATCTTATCTTTTATAATATTCTTTATCAATATAAAAAACATTTTCTTAATTTCATTTTATTGAGATAATTTTTTATTTATTTACATTTTTTTGATGGAAATTAATTATATGCGATGTAACCTATTATTTACATGCACTTGCGATTATTAAATACTAACCAACTATGCACTTGAACTGCTATCAAACAACACTATGACTGATATTAATGTCTCTAACATATATATAATGTGCCTAAACTTCATTATTGAATCAATATTCAATGTTTCTATGTAAACCTTCGGAGCATCACCACTCGCATTGCATGTAAACCTTTCAGTTGGCTCCGCTTCAAGCTTATAGGATTATTCTTACATGAATTTGCCCCAAATTTCTACCTTGACTACATGAAATACCTAGTTCTACTCTGCATGCACTATTCTTCCATGAATCTGCCCCAAATTTCTTCCTTAACCACATGAAACGCCTTAGGAAAGAGGTTCATCCATTCCACTATAAAACGCTCCCATCCTTAGACTTCCATATATTCTTTGCGCCTATTCTTGGGATTCCGCTTCTTCTTCACTAGATCACCACCATTTCTAAGAACAAGGCTTGGACTAAGAAGATTTGACAACAATCTTGATGGAAAACCTTAAAATTAATGGTAAAGGGATGCACTCCAAACCACCTCAGTAGTTGAAAGGCATGTATATCCTCGAGACGATCATGGAAATACCTTACTAAGGGTCATTGCATTTGCAAAAACAGATCTTTACCATATTTAATGTTTATTTATACAACCCTGCTACCTTGTTCTTTCTTTTTTTTCTTAACATATGGTGTTATTAACAATACAAGCTCAGTGCCCTTTTCTAAAGCCTCAATCATGGGATAGGAAAGAGCCACAAGCTGGCGTATATAGGAAGACCCAAGGCTGAAAAGTTGGAAAAAAACATTGTTCTTTTTTTATTTTCTTAACATATGGTGTTATTAACAATATAAGCTTAGTACCCTTCTCTAAAGCCTCAATCAATATAAGCTTAGTACCCTTCTCTAAAGCCTCAATCATGGGATAGGAAAGAGCCACAAGCTGGCATATACAGGAAGACCCAAGGCTGAAAAGTTGGAAAAAAGATTGTAGTGGAAGCTAGAAAAAATTGTGTTGAGTTCTGTCCATTGCAAACTTTACCAAATTATGTACCTTGAAATGGGCATGGCATGACACCTTTTAAGTGTGATTTTAAAAAATAAAGAAATGAATTTTACAAACTCTCTTCTAGTATTTAGGTAGATAATAGAAACATTTATCATATCACTAACCATGCTTGAAACTTACTTCCTTTACACCCAAATAAATGGCAATTATCGATCGCTATTCCATCTTAAGGCATGGTGTATATTTTCAACTAGTATTATTGCTTAACTAGTATTACTTCTTAACACTACCATTTCTTGTCACAACACTTGTAGTTTGTACTTCAATATTTACATATTTACTTAACACCAACATTTCTTGTAGCAACACTTGTAGTTTATACTTCAATATTTACATCTTTCTTATATATTCATGCTTGTAAATCCATCCTCCATCTCATGATAATGGGTTGCTCATCGTAAATCCACCCTACACCAACATGCAAAGGTTAGGATGACAATCCAAATGCAGGATGATAGAAGAGAGGTGAGTTTTTTTAGATTCTAAATGAATATATGCATAAATAAACTTGAGCTTTTCCACATCTAATTAAAAGAAATTAAATTTGCAAGGTTAAAATTTGAGATTACATTGTCTACATAAATAAACTTGAGCTTTGCCACATCTAACTAAATGCTTAAAATTTAAACTTACATTGTTTAGAAATTTATTTTATGTCTCCTTGAAAATATAAAAAGGATATCCATGTGACCAATTTTTATAATATTATGAATCATCTACATCTCCAACAAGTATGCGTATTCAAAGACCACCTCAAATTAGATTATTCTTTCATATTTAGACGATGAACATCATTCTTAACAAATATAATGAATTAAAACAAAAAAAAAACACACATATATATACCCCTGTTTTTAATACTAATTCCATGCCACATAGTACTGTTACGAAACTTGAACGGAATTGATACGAGGCTCGTGGCCAGGTGTCTTCGGAATAATAAGGTTCAACACACCATTTTCCATCTTTACTTTCACCTCATCGGTCTAAGCTTTTTCAGGACACTATGTTTTGTTTTTGTCCACTTCTTTCTTGAACACTTGATAGCTTATTTCCGATATTTGCCCCCATCTCCATGAATTTTAGCTCTTTCCAATATTTTCTTGCCCCCTTCCACTTGAATTTTAACGTCCTCTTTCATCAGACCTACAATGTAACATACAGTAGATTAATGAAAGAAAACCATTCGGATATGTACGATTATGAGTATGCAACAACCAAAACAAACAGTGTTTAAACAAAAGCGATCTCTATTAGTCCTCACAAACTAATTTGATGATAAGAATACATGCAAAGCAAAGACTGGATTGTTGGGCATGCAATATAAAGAGAATTGGGGATAACGGAAGAGGAAGTTAAAGATTAATTGGAGTTCGCAAAGTTTGATGTGGCATGGAGTTTGTAACATTTGACATTCGAGTGGCCTCGAGAGAGGTTTATTTGCATGCAGGCATGTGTCTGTTAAAGGTTGCTAATTAACAAAGTTAGTGAAAGAAATGATTGAAACTAAATGTACAGATAGAATATTCACAAATTATGAAGTATTGTTTGCATCATTAGTGTTGCAAAATAAATTACTTTTTACGGTAACTAACAACAACAGATAGACCATCCACAAATTATGAAGTATTGTTTTCATCATTAGTCTTGCAAAATAAGCTACTTTCTAGATTATGAAGTACAAATGCATTGCTTTCAAGCTAGAGTATTTCTTCACAAACCATTTATAATTTTTAATTCATAGGATGTAAAATTATCTATAAAAGCATATCTAAATACAATACCCTATTAGTTTTGACATCAACAAAGAGAGCCAAACCACCTTGGATTTATATCATTAGCTCGATGGTGACTTACTATTGAGAGAAAAGGAACAAAAACCCTATGGTTGAGAGGAACATCCTTTATATGCATCGATCTGGTTCTTCCATTAGAAGATTGACTTACTATTGAGAGAAAAGGAACAAAAACCCTATGGCTGAGAGGAACATCCTTTATATGCATCGATTGGTTCTTCCATTAGAAGATACTTCTTCTGTTGTATTTGATATGTTTATTTCCACTATGTAAATGAATATTTGAATGGTTTGTTTGCTTGATTAATGGCATTCATAAATTTGTAATTTTTGCTAGATGCATGATAAATTTTGACCATGTTTCCCTTGCTTAATTTTATGTGTGTGAGGGCATTTTAAACATATTTTTTTAGTAGGTTGGTTTTATTACACATTCCATCACATTTACAAACTTAGATTATGAAATTTATATCATTTGACATCTTTGTTTTACACTATAAATTCAAGAGCCAAGATTGTTGTTGTATACCTATTGGTAATTATATAAATACTACTAAGATCATAACATTTTTAATGTCGTAACTTTTATATTTTGTTAATCATAACTATTATTCATTGTATTCACATTAGTTGTAGTTATTTCATCTTACTCTTATTGCATTCTAGCCTTCTATCTTTTATGTATACATTGGGGAGATTTATTTGAATAATCATTTTACTTTATGCATTTGATATAGTATAAAAGGAGTTATCCCTCTTGAAGATGTTTCTATTCATTCAATATTTCACTTGATTTAAGTGTCACGTAAATACAATTGGGTATTTTATACATGCTTATTGGGCTATTCTCTCAATGAGATTTGGTATCAAAGTCAACAATCTTTTGTTTGGCACCAAATCAGATATTTTACCATTTATGCTAAAGGTTTTTTTGGATCATTGGAATTAAGCGAAATTTTTAGGATTGATAGAGGACATAATTTAGTACATTGGATAAAAATATCAAAATCTAGTTTTCTATATTTTTAATGTTATGGACTATGCAATTTAGGGATATTGTCTAGTTTGACCTCAAACTAGGACAAAATGAGTGAGATTGGTAAAATAGTTATATCCAAACATCATTAGTTCTAAATTGATTTCTATTCATGGAATTGAATAAAAGACAAACCATGATGTTTTAGGTTCAAATTTTATATTTGTTAGCGAAATATTGGTGAAGGTATGTTCTACTAGCTATTTATGATGAAATGGGGAAAAATAGTTGGTTCTGGTAACTCAACTATAGCTTTATCTTGGAAGTTTCAAATTGCATGAGATTAATGAGATATTAAAAAGGAATATCTTAATATATATTAATGGGATTAACGGTTATTAAAAAGGAATAAAAAATTTCATCCATAAAAAACTATATTTGGTGAAGTTGTAAGAAGTTCAAGTTTGAATAGCATAACAAAACATGCAAAACCATAATCTCATATTGTAGAGATATAATAAGTTAAACTCCTATAAAGGCTTTTGAAGACTCACCCTTAACACAACTTAACACAAGAATGAAAATGAAAAAACAAATTTAAAATTTATAAATTGAATTATCTACTAGAGATGTCATAAGCCAAATAAAACTAGTATAAAGAATTTTTAAGACTCATCCTTAACATGAGAAGAAAATGAAAAAACAAATTTAAAAATGTATAAATTGACTCATATTCTAGATATGCAATAAGCCAAATGAAACTCCTATAAAGGCTTTTGAAGATTGATCCTTACACCAACACAAGTAAAATAAAATTATTTTAAAGGAGATTTGCAACAAAACTTATAAAGGCTCTTGAAAACTATCCTTACACCAACCTTTTGAAGACTCATCCTTACACCAACCCATGTAAAATAAAAGAGATGACAAAGGAGATTTGCAACAAAACTTATAAAGGCTTTTGAAGACTCATCCTTCCACCAACCCATGTAAAGTAAAATTGTTTTAAGGCGATGGCAGAGAAGATTTGCAACAAAAGTTATGTTGATAAGATGGCAACCAAGGATTATTACAAAGATAAAGGGGGAGCGTATCCGTATCCTTTACTTTCAAATTCAACTCAATCACAATGATTTATGTTTAACTCCGTAACAAGGACTTCTTTATTTAAAAGAAACAAATATATCTCAACAATGGTTGCAATTGGATATCACGACGTTAATTGTGATCGGGCATTATGGGTGGTATCCATTGTGTAATTAGGTTAAACTTTTAACACACACATGTGGTAAGATGTGCGTAATTGTTTCCTTCAAACACATGACTATTGATAACATGAGAATCGTTGAAAGGTGCAAACAAACATTATGTCTCTTATGTTCCTAAGCAAACCTTTCTTCGTGAAAGGCAACAAAATCTTTCTAAAGCGTTAGAGATAAGGATGACGACACGTATTACAAACATGGAGGACGGCATATGCAACATCTAGCGAAACGAGCCGTCATCCTTTGGAGAATACATTATATCTATTCACCAATTGCAGAATACATTATATCTATTCATCCTTTGAAGAATACACCATTTACAATATCTATCCACCAATTGCAAAAGGAGCCCTCATGCTTTGCAATATCTATTCACCAATTGCGGATTTAATAAACCCCGTGGACTTTCAAGAATGGCACGTTTGATTTATTCAGAGTCAAAAGGCCTGGTCCAATCAATTGAGGATTTCATAAGCCCAATGGAGTTTCAAGAATTGGACGTTTGATTTCTTCAAAGTCAAAAAGACTGGTCGAGTCAAAATAAATATCGTGTTTCTGATTAATACATGTAAGTCAAACTGAACGAAATCAAAACA